>WOGR01006644.1:0-12939 GCA_015342045.1 Leptinotarsa lineolata
ACTGAGGAATGGAATTCAAATGATTTTAAATAATAGACCAGGAAGAGAACGTGTATGGTACCAAATGGATGGTGCTCCACCCCATAATTCTCATTCAGTCAGCGAAGCTTTAACCGAAATCTTCGAAGACAGATGGATTGGTAATAATGGACCTTTTCGTTGGCCTCCTAGAATACCAGATGGCAATCCATTAGATTATTTCGTGTGGGGTTTCATTAAAAATATGGTTTACTCAACTCCAATAACAACAATGGAAGATATGAAATCGAGAGTTACAACTGCTTTCAATAGTTCAATAGGGTGTTTCCATCTTCGAATACGCTAGAATATTCTGATTCGTCTTTAAGAGAATAATTGAGGGGCTTGACTGGTATGATACAACAACTGATATCAGTAACATTAATAACAAACAAAAGTGGGCCTAGTACAGAACCATGAGATACAATATGTTTGAAGAATCTGATATTGGTAGATGCAAACTAAAATTGATATATTAATCATATATATTTTGAAACTTAAAAAGTAACATAATTTACTCAGAGTGAAGTATTATTTTCCCATTATCATAATTAAGAGAATGACATTGAAAAAAAAATGCGACATTACCTGTACTACAAAAGAATACTTCAGGATGGATAACGATGATACGCATTGAAAGGAATCGACTTTTCTGTGTGTTGAATATTCTGCAACAATGGGCTGTTGACGCCTATTGAGTATCAACAATGACAGATACTTCAAATTTCACCAAATGACTTTCAGAATTTGATATTGATTGACGTAATTCAGATACAGTTCTCCTTGAGGGGGACTCGAAGAGTTTGAATGACTGTCACACTGTCATCTGTATCGGGTGATACCACTTGATGTTAATAATGGGTTTTGAATGAACCGGCTGCATGGAACGTAGCATTTTAAATAATCATTTTGAACAGGATGTCCAACGTCCAAGGCCTATCAGAAGTAGCCAAATGGATGTTATGCGTTTTTTTGTAGATTCTGAACTTTACCTTATTCCAAATTTCGAATTTGTTATCCCAGAAGCAACTGTACAATAATTTCGTTGTATCCCTCTAAACAATATGAATGAAAAAGTGTTCTATTCAAACTACTGGTATTTTCTTAAAAACTATCTGGCATTTTTACACAAAGCCTCCCAGTTATAAACCTATATAAAAGATCAGTTCTTTAAACTTTCTTACTTTAAATGTAAATCCAAAGAGAACAAGAAATACAGAAATCTTCGATATACCCTTTTTTTATACCAACTATAGCCAGAATGAGTCTGTAGGTAGAATTTTGAGACTTGCAAACACAATGTGGATTTAGAACATCTCAATTTTTCTTTGGTATCATTTGAAAATACTGTGAAAATATTGTGATTGATTTTATTTATATTTTTTCCTTACATCTAACTGATAGTTATTTATTTATAAATGAAAAAGTCACTCTCTCATTCATCTCTGTTTCTCCGTACTGGTAAGTCCTATATAAAACATAAGTCCTTTAAAATGGCATATGAAAGTCATTTCACTGTCTTGTATTGATAGTGTGAATTTGCTTATTAGTTTCGAAAGAGTTGAAATTATAAATTCAAAAACTCATAATTGAAATACGTACACACACGGCAAAATTAAACTTTGGTAAGTTTTAAAAAATTCCCTACAACCAGAGCTCGATCTGAGTTTTATGGATAATGTATCCCGAGAAAATGTAGAGCTAGCGCATGACCTTGTTCCATAGTTCTTCATAACTAGTTTAATATATCAGCCGCAATACAGACTACATCAATCACAGTAAACCTACAGTACACCTGTATGGCCTCATTTGTAGGTTTGCATATAAAATTCCGTACAGGCAATAAAATACAATTGAAAATTCCAATTTTTTCATACTTCATGCCAATGTTGACATTTTTCTACCCCTATATATTGTATATTTCTTTTTCCAAAATATCTATATCATGAATGAATGCAAATTGAGTGAAGTCAGAGGACCTAAAATTGAATCGGAATCACACGTGACATTTCCTGTTTCGAGGAAACACATAATCAATTAATCAATACCGGAGAGGTGTCCCTTTTAGAGTGAATGCTTCTGGAATCACGATATTTCAGCACGAAGATTTATTGATAGCCCGAACAAAAAATAACAATGAAAATTCCATTAACGAAGGAATAATAAATTCATTTCGGGTCCTCTTTTGTTGTCTTCGTCACTCGTCACTTCATTGGCCCGAAATCAGTATTATACAGAGAGGTTACGATTTGATTTTTTAGAGTGGTAGAATCGAGCAGTTTTTTGTTTACCAGACTGATAAATGTATAGATGTATTTACAATTCACCAAGACTTTGAACAGTTTTCTATTTTTTATCATAAGGGTAGATTGCAGTCAAGATTGATTTTGTTTTATTTCATTCACTTGAACAATATTTAAGAATTCCTGATAAACTTATTAAAACCCTTACAATGTTATCTTAAAATTCGTCTAATGTCTTGGATTTCATATCATACAATATTTTTCCTAAAATTACAGACTATAGACCAAACTATAAAATATCAAGAGGTGAATGATAATTTTTTTTAGAAAAATACGATTTTATGAAACCAGGTTTCTCGTAGTCACTCCCATCTCCACTCTATCGCTGAATATTTTATCCTGTATCAATTCGAGAGTTAGGATTTTGAAATGATACAGAAGGTAATTTGATTTCATAGAACGGGATCTTTTCCGTTATCAGCAGGATGATACACCACCTCATTGCATTTTCTGTCATTCTTGGTTCGCTACGTCTTCTCAGAGCACACGATTCTTGTACCAAATGTTCACTCGTTCCACAGTTATGAGAAGTGCTCATTAGTAAATGACGCTGGCGGGCTCCCCGAATGGTTGGGAACTTCGGATACAAGACCTGACCGACAGCTCCTTTTCAGTTAAAAAAACTTTTATAATAACATGCAATCGGAGCTTAACCCATTGACATATTGTGGCCCTGAGAGTGCTGCACTACCACTCTCACGATATTGACAACACACCAGTGTATATTGAATCCAAATTTTTTGGAACTATTTATTCCCTACCTCCAGGCTCATACAAGCTAATAATCCCAATATAGTTCTTCTCAATCATTCGAGAAAAACGATATTCGTCGTGGCGTTTTCAGTCCCGAATTAGACGAATATCGTTCGAAGAGAGGAGGAAAAACGGATGGCAAAAATCTTGGCCGGAAAATTTAAAAGATTGTCATTCCTGGGTCACTGCGTATGTTTAGGGTACATGACTCTCGGACCCAATGGTCACTCAGCTCACGGTGTACAAATGAATCATTTGGAAATGTTTCAACCCGTGAATGGAAATCGCGTCGCGAACACATAAAAAAGCTAGGAATTCTATCCCAGTAAAGAGTTACTTCATGAAGTGATTATGGAAAATACTATAAAAGATTTGGATGAGAATAAAAGTGATGTGTTTGATTTAAATATTAGTGACTGAAATACTGATAGTAGCATAGACTAGAAATTTTACAGTCCTGGTTACAATAGGAAGTATGTAAGTTGGAAACTTACTTCCTAAAATACCTAAAATAGGTTTGTATTTAATGATCCGGCAGAAATTATGGAACTTGAATTATTTTGCTTTTCATTTCCTAAACTTGTTTACAAAACGAACTCATTACTATTTTCACAAAAACGTCATGTCTATATGTCAAAACCTAAAAAATACAGTGTGAACTAAAAGCACAACAACAAAATTAATCCCAAATCATATAAAGGAACAATTTGTACCGGCCAGTCTCAAACTTCCTACACTGTAGGTTAATGGACTGACACCTATCAGAAAACAACTACTCCCCTGGCTAATACCAGGAAGGGCCTTGGATTATATCCGACAGGTGTCAGTGCAGGAATCTTCACTGAAGTATTTCCTGTATATACTGTTGGCCCAAACAGTACTTATGTGAAATTTATAGGAATTTTTGCTTTTTCGGCCATTTTTTGAAACTGTTTGTTGTTTTTGATTTTTATTCTGTTTATTCCTGACGTTTCGCCGCTGTGAAGGTTTCAGTTTTACCATCTAATAACCTTATATGTAGTACCAGAGTATTTTTAGAAGGAATGCAGGCAAAAAAGCAATGTTTAAGGGCTTCTTTCTCAAGGTAGAAACGGTGCCAACTAGTCTTCTAACTACTTTCACTGGGGGACTACTCAATAATTACCTGAAAATACAATTTTTTGGAATATTATGTTTAAAAATCAATAAAATATTTTTACATTGTAGAAAGGAGTAACATTTGTAAAATCCAAGCCCCTATGCCCCTGGAAAATAAAATTGACGCGTCTATCCGACTTTTCATCCGAGCTGCTGGGAGGCTAAGGATTGTGAGTGTACAAATTCACACCCTGTATATTCGGTTGAGTTTATCACGAAATATAGAACTTTTTCAATTAAATTCATAACAGCTTTGAATTTTGAGAAAATAAAAATAAAATTTGTTTTATATATAGCTATTATTGTGACTTCAACCGTGAAAGCATATATTCTGATATGAATCTACATATCAGCCTTCACAATCGAAATGCTATTCAAAAAGTCCTGGGCAAATTCAAACCCGGAGATCTCTAAACAGGAGGACTTTCATTTGGACTAAATATGTCGTCATCTCATCTGAACCTACTGAATCGTGAAAGAATAATTGACCATAATTATGTTCTTATAATTGGAAACATAGTTAGACGGAAACGTTATCTAGTTTTTATTATTTAGTTACCTAGTACTTCATACACATTACAATTGTCCTACACACATACAATTCAAATTAATATCTTAGGATTTATCGCAAAATTAAAACTATCCCGCGAGAAAAGGAATTCAAGTAGCCTAACAAACCGATGCGACACATACGATAAAAAAATTGCAATTTTAACCTTTGGGGTTTTGTGTTGTCTTTAGGTACATACTCCCCTATTTCGAAATCAAATCCGATAGTTTTGGCAATCTGTCTGTTTGAATATGTTTTTCCGTTAATCAACTGTCGCCCCCATAAGAACGACAACTCTCAGACGTTGAGAAATTTGTGCGAGCTAAGGACTAACGAGGTCTTACCCTTTAACGTGTGATTCCTTCCGATCGTGAGTCGGGCGCACTACCACCGTACCAATTCCACAACAAATACTTTTGTTTGTGTGAATCTCATCAAAGGTCCATTAATTATATGCTGATGCGACACTATGACAGGGTACCTGTACGAAAACAGGTCGGGTCGCTAGTATATATAATGAAAGACAATTCGATGAAATATATTCCACCTTGTATGGTATTCAGCGATGAAACATGTAAAAGAATCGATTATAACCGAACCGTTGTTAATTACCTTCTATTATTAGAGGATGCTACAAGTGCCCTTTTGAAAAATTCAAATAGGTTTGTGCCAGGTACAGAGGTCTACTGTGACAAATTCTATTTAATAGTTTGTCTCCATTATTAACACTAGCTTCTGTGCGAGCGGCACTCAAAAACTCCTTTCATTTTATAGTTGTTTTAGTCTGGTTTGTCATAGTTATGTCTCTAATATAATTAGATGCTTTCAAATGTGGTAAACAAATAGTTGTCACTGAATCTGTTTGTTCTTTTTACCATGTTGAACGCAAATAATTATGGTAGTTGTGGTCTGAGAAGATACCACAAATACCGGTTAAGTTGAACAATTTGTAATAGTTTGACAATAATGATGATTTACGTTATCTCGCATCTTCCGCACACCACAATTACAATATTATTTGGAGTCATCAGTAGATTATCTATACTAATTCCTTCACCTCAATGCGGATCAGCAGGAGATATTCTATTAAATTTTTCGATGATCTAAGAAGCATTATTTCAAGAATAGTTAGCAATGGACTTTTTGGAATGAGAAATTTGTCGAAGTTCCCAGGTTCCATTTTTATTTCCACAATTCAGGAAGACTGTTGTCATGTACCAGACACAACAATTTCAAACAATGAACCCTTATAAGTATTTTCATCAGCTTAATGCACAATATATCACCCAATATTTCAATGATGATCATGTAAACGTAATTTATAAATTATTTTCAGTATGCCATTATGAACGAACTATTTGATCTTTATAAAGAGGTCTAACAAAAGCCATCATATGACCTGAATTTTTCAATTACAATGTATACTGGGTAGTCCCTCAACTAGGAAATATTGATATTTCTAAGAGCGAACGATCAAAGTGGACTTTTTATTAAACCACACTGCTTATTAAGAGATGACTTTCATTCTCCGAGGAATAAGTGGCTCATCAAATATGATTCTTTGGAGTTGTCGTCTAGAAACGAAGGCATCCCATCGGCGAGTATTGAAATTGAAATCGAAGTGACACCGTCACATATTCTTTCTTAAGTATATATTGAGGTTTACGTTTTTTTATGCTTCATCATGGGAAGGTACAGAGGCTCGAAGATCTGTCCTAATCAAGGAGATGACTGTGCTGAATCTTTTTATCGATACGTTGTCACTGGCCGCGTTTGATGGCTTTTCAAATATTGAAGGACCGACCAGGAGCGGAGATGATTCTTCGTACGGCACTCAGATACGTTCAGAATTATTCAAAATATACATAATTTTATATAGTGACCCTTTTCTCGATTAATTTTACCAAACAGCAACGATGTTCATAAAAATTTGGTTTCAGGATCTACTTACCTTCCACTTCAAAGTTGACGCTCTACTGGGGGTTTCTTTTACCCTGGGCAATTGAAATTTCTAGGTGAAACAATCGAGGAAAACTCATAGAACCTTTTTTGAAGTACTTGAAAAAAACATTCATTTTTATTTTTTTTAATCTTTAGGATCAAAACTGGGCGGGTTATGACATAAATAATGTTGATCTCCTAATTGAATATAAGCCTTACTACTTCACAATTAACATTCTTTACTTGTGTTTAACCAGATTGAAAGTTTTGAAATAAATTAAAGTCAAGAGAGTATTTTTGTGATTTTGCATATATGACATACATTTTTTTGCAAAATTACAAAAATCTCTCTTAACTTGAACCATGTAAATCTGTTATTGACGATTTTTTCTAATAACTTGCACATTGCGCATGTTAACGAGATTGGTCTGTATGATTCTGGAGATGATTTAGATTTGTTTTGTCTATGTAACTATTGGTGTTTCGAGTAGCAACTCCTTACTATTTTCTAGCAACATTTTAAGAAAAACTGTTGGAATATCATCAGGTCTAGGGGGATAATCTTTCATGCCTTTGAGGCATTCACAAAGTTCTCTCAAAGTTATTTGATTGTCCGATGTATTTGATGTTGTGGCTGAGGAAATTGAAAACTATTTCTCTCTCAACCTCGTCTGTTTCATAATAACTTCGGGGTACTTAACGTTGCAAAAATATCTTTCTGACAATTATTGCCGATTTTTTTTCTGCATCAAGATGTATGTAACTATGTTTATCCCTTTTGAATAACTAGCAGTATTTTTTTCACGTGAATATCTGTTTCTTCATCAATGATACATACAAAACCGCTCTCTTCCTAATTAATATAATAAGTGACAATGGTAAATGAACACGTAGGTGGATTGAAACTGAAGGTGGGCGAAATATTAAATTCAGACAGTGCATATCGCATTTCGGTGAAAAGGTTCCAATTAGTAAGTAACCAAGGCAACGCAAGGATGACTTGATGGAAGGGAAATATTCCCGGTTCGAATGGACGACAAATTATTACTTTTCAGTTGAGAGGTTAAAATTAACAAAAACTCCACGATGAATAGCCTCTTCCAGCTGAATGAAGATGGGGTTTTTAATTTCTGGCCGCAGTCTGGACTTTCCTGGGATAGTCAATTCGACGGCAAATATACCAGATGGAAAAAGAAACTGTACAAGTGATTCCATGCATGGAATCTCTCGAGTTGATAATGTTCCTTTGAAAAATTCATATAGAGGATTTCAATTCACTTATTCGTTCATTCAAAGACTAAAAAAAGAAAAATATCTATTTCATTGGTAGAATTACCTTGAACTAATTACTATGTATAAAAGGTTTTTTCTGTCAACGTGTTGTAATTCAATTACCAAGCAAAGATATTCATTACTAGACAGCCGTCCCGGTTTCGTACTGGTGCAATTTAGAGTTGTAATTTCATCTTGAAATTCAGTTCAAGTCCACGGTATTTTATTTTCGTCGTTACTTCCAAAAAGCGAAAAGTCAGATTTGAATAATTTAAAGAAATTTTTTGTACGAAATCAACCTTAATTATGATACAATTTAGTTAGCTGAAGAATAACATTATGAAACGAATGTCATAATTTTTTGATTCTCCCCAATTTTGATTGAAAGCGTTATTGTGACTCCACCCTTGTCATTCCCTGATAATGTAGCTTTTCGTAGGAGTGAGAATTTTCAAAATTAGTTGAGTTGTTTTTGAGTTTATCCATTGAAACTAAACACTTTATAACTTAGTTTAGATTTTTTTTAATATGTTTGGCATTTATACTGTTTACTAATGAAATTATTTTATTACAGAGCTCTGAAGATGGATTTGATAAAATCCGTAACGTTGGCAACAAACTAAATTTTTTATCTACGAACATTCTTGATCCCTTTCCCAACCAACAGAAAAAACCGCATTAGTTTAGATAACTGTGTGAAAGCTATTTTCCGGGTTTTTCGGCCGGGTATGTAGGTGTTTATGCTTGACGTTTCGTGTACTACTGCGGTAGACATCATCAAAGGCGATTTTTTTCAAGAAAAAAACACAAGCACTACAAGATAAACCTTAAAGCGCTCAAAAAGCGGTGCTTGTGCGAAAGTAGTGATTCACATTGGATTTGAATCGCTGGAGATTAAATCCGTTGGGAAAAACGTTCTCAGGGAGATTATTTCACATGAACGCAGTTCTCCAAATGAAAGAGTTCCTAAACAGTGAAGTTTGAGGTGTACTGAGTTGAACCTCAAAACGATGAGCAGCCACAGTACGTCGCGTATTTCTGATATGTACCGCTCTTGGTGGAATCTAACATTCTTCAATAGGTCAGATAGTTTGGATACGATTTTGCTATATTACTATAATTGAATACAGTAAACCAAAATACACCACAAAAACTAAAAACTGAAATAAAAATAGTGAAATGGTTCTTTGTATTGAGGTGCATTGAGAAAAAAAATCATTTTTGACAATTAGAATTTTGAGAACCAGTTTTTAATCGTTTCACTAAAATGAAAACTTATTTTTTCAGTGTTCACTGTTTTGAAAATACCACTTTAACATAAATCAAACTAATATCTGTCACTAGGTACTTGATCAATTTCCCAATTCCCCTAAAACAAGTAAAATATGGGTATTCTACATTTGGAGTTAAAAAATTGGCCGAAGAAAAATTGTAACAAAAACCAAATACAAAAAGATCGCACGAAGAAAGATATAAAAAGTATCAGAAGATCTACATTGTAGCACTACATCGCATGCGACTTATTTCGAGAAAGTTTTAAAATGAAACCAATTCGTGAAGGATTTTAGCCTCTCAAACGTTTAAATAAATATATATGGAAATCTCAGTTTTTTTGATAGGCTCAATTAAAATACAAATTTTTCTCTGTGCCAAAGAATATATTCAGATAACACAATGCATTGGGGTTTTCTATCACAATTCTTTATCTTCTATAAATTTTGGAAGGTGAAAAATCTCAAAGAAGTTAATAAATATATATTGTGAGTACAAATATACAATTTCAATAACCAATATATTTCATGGTCAATATTTTCACTCTCCCCGATATTGTGTTGGACAGAACCCCATTCACTTATGATCGACAACGCATACAGAGAATAAAAATAGCTTGATTTATTTACACTAAAACCACACGTGCGAGATTATAGTACCAGAAGCACTCAAGTTATTTCGATGTTTTTGTCTTTAAAATGTGTCACATGGCATGTGCTCATCGGTAGGCGTTGAATATGACATGCCTGAAATTCAATCGTTTCAGTTATCATAACATTTTACACCCACTCAACAAGTGAAATGAAAGATTTGTCGTAATATTCAGTCGTTAATTTTATACATATTTTACTTACCACTTACAATAAGTGAAGTTCAGAACACAAAAAGCAGGATAACTTTATTACCACTAATGCATCAGAGTAACTTATTTTAAACATGCCTTTTTTACAAGCTTCTTCTGTCTGTAGCAGTTCTTCCAGAGCATCAGTTGGGTTTTCGTGCAGATCACAGCTGCGCCACAGCTTTCCTTGAAATGACTCAATCTTTTGACAGAATTGTTTATGATTTGTTGATAGCTAGTCTACATTTCAAAGTTTTTTTCGCCACCATCTCGACAACTATTCATAACTTATCTCAATGAAGACTCGCAAATAGTTATACTATATTCCATATCAAGAGACCTGATCGAATCCCTTCTTGGTTTACTTCAAGGTTCAATATTGGGGTCGCTATTTTTACTAATAATAGTTCTCAATTATGTAAACACCTAAACACATTTATATGCAGATGATACCTATTTTTCAGTAAAAAACAAATACAGTGGTTGTAACTTGAATAAATGAGGATCTAGCAAGATTTGCTGTTGTTTCAGAAACATTCTGTTTATTCATCTAGCGTTCCGAAGCTTCACTTTTCGGAAAGAAAATTACTAAGAATAGATCCTGAACTCACATTTCTCTCAAATTCGGAATGAATCAATTAATTTGTCAGACTTCGAAAAGAATCAGTGGCACTATTTTTATTTGAGCCGTCCATATTTGGAATTTTTTCCTGGCCTTTCGCTGGCGCGAGTACCTAGCTACTTCAGAGGTTCATACATCTTGACTTTGTCTGCGATGAATGGGTATTACGACTGCGTCAAGCGTATTTACGTTGATTTAGATAGTTTGGTGCTAACAACCGTTCCGGAATCAGGTGAATTGTCAATTACGCTGACAGACTTTTGGTAAGATTAGGGAGTTAACTCTGTTCGATGTTGTGTCCTTATTTACCAACGTTCCATTGAAATATATTATCACACTCCTCATGGCATGTCTCAGGGAGAGTTTCTTTCAATGGAAGGGAAACTTCTACTATGAGCAATTAGATGGTGTGGCAATTGAATGTCCACTTATCTTAGTGATAGCCAACTTCTTCATAGAACGTTTTAAAGAGAAAGCCTTTAAGTTAAAACTGATACTGTGGCTATGTTACGTGGATGACACCTGCGTCATCTGGAAACATTGAAAGGACGCTCTAAACCTTTTCCTAGACCACTTGAACGCTCAACACCACACCATCAAGTTCACGATGGAGATTGAATAAGATCAGCGGATATTTTTCCTAGATGTACTGATCGAACGATGTGTTGCTAGACTAGCCCACGAAGTGTACCGAAAATCCACGTACTATCAAACCACCATCCTAGTCGAAAGAAGGAAGTCATCTCTACTTTGAGTTAACGGGCTTGAAGAATATGTGAACCAGAGCATCTTAGAGTAATAACTGGAACATCTTCAAGTGACCTCGAGATCGAAGGATATAGTGTACCCGAAATCAACAAGGCCATGAAACTGAAGAGTTCCACAATTCAAAACAGGAAGGAGGCTCATATGGTTGCACATGCGTATCTAGCATACATCTGAGGGTCACAGACAGACTTGGAAAACTGCTGGGGAAACACAACATTAAAACGGTTTTCAAATCCACCAAACATGTGATATTTTCGTTCATTCGTATATAATTTATTTTGGGATCGTGTTTTAGTTTTTGAAATCATATCCGATAAGATTCAGCCACATGCAGAAATAAAATGAATCGCGTACACACCCCACGTGTCAAAATGTGAGGTAAGAAATTGACGATTTATTTCTTATAGCCCACGACATGACAGTTCATCAATGATCAAGCGCCATTAACAAAATAAGCGTTTCTATTTTAATGGACCGAGATCTATATCAGAAAGGGCACATTAGCAAGGATAGAGACTCCGGTGGAAATGTGGGCGTGGTATCAGTTCCTGTACGTACTCAGATGTGAAAAGTATGATAAGCACTTAATGATAAAATGACAATTTTGTGTCATAAAACTCCTCCCCCCTCCCGGTTTGATGGAAGTTCGTAAAGTGCGTAAATAGAAGCAGTGCTTGCGGCTTGTCATGCCTAATTGAAAGGAGTTCTAGAAATGATGGTGATGAACCGGAATAATACTGAAATGAAGTAATTTTTTCCGGGTATAATAAAAATATTGAAAAAGTCCTTAGTAATCATTTATTTTGATGGATCAGAAATAAGTCAACTTCTAGAGGCTTTCATCGACTGTAACGTAACCTGGGAATCAAATATGAAGTCATTAAATATCAATTTTGGTGTTAGTCATCAGAATTTCACACCGAACTCTGAAAGAGAAAGATAGTTGACAGGCAGATCCACATATAGTCTCAGCGATCATCAAAATGCAACCGATGGAAAAAGTGATTGATTTTTCACAGTATTCCATCAGTTCATATTCAAAAGGACTGATAAAAATTCAAACTACCCAGTGACAGTCTTATCTCGAGTGCCACAGGGATCCGACCTAGGTCTCTGAATTTTGGAATTTGCAATAACAAGATGTGTTCAATAAATATAAAAGTTTCCATTGGAGTAAAACATTATTCAACAGGGGGGCTCTTGCTTTATCTGATCGATCGATGACCTAATATCCTCTGGATATGGTACATCTAATCACTACATAACTAACTCTGGTATACCTCAAGGGCCACCTATTATTTATATTGTTGATTTATATCTCTTATCGATCAAAATCAGATCCAGGCGTCTTCTATTTGCCGAAAATTCATAGCACTATAACATATATATTTATAATAGTGCCGTACGTTAGGCAATTTTGAGCAAATTTTTAAAAATTAGTTGAGAACACTTGCAAACAACT
>WOGR01006645.1:0-12939 GCA_015342045.1 Leptinotarsa lineolata
TATATAGTTTCTGAAGGAGAGCATTCTAGAGAAAACTGAAATTACACAAGAAGTGAAACTGGATATCATTTACAAAATTAACAATGAAGCGAGGAGAACTGATTATAAATGAAAACCATGAAACCAACTCACATGGAAGAGTACCTACCTTCATTTTGAATCTCACAAATACCTATCTACGAAGAAGGGTATCATTGAGGTGATGACTGATCGAGTATTTAGTCGTTGAAACAACACCGGAAGTCTCATTTCATAGTACTGGACTGACAGAAATTTCGGACACAACAAATACTCCAAGAATCAGGTAGAAAAAGCAATGTCCAGAAGATTACAAAAAACCGTTATAAACAAAAAAACTGTCACAGCCAATGCTCCATTTCCCTTATGTGAACAGGAATATAAAACAGGGTCGAAAGACGTGAATCTAAATGCATTCAAAGTCTGATTCAGATTCAGCTACATTATGAAGACCGAATGCTTTATGAATCAATAGAAATAAGGGACCATTGAACATTAGGTTCTTCGAGTTCAATAAGATCTCTCAACGAGAAGAAACCAGCATTTTGAGAGTAGCGGAACACGGCCAAAACCAACGAAGCAGAAATCATCCACATGGTTGGAATACTGATTTGAACTCAGATTCAAAAAAGTCACATATACATTGCACAATGTCATGAAGTAACTAGGTTTTTAATACATTCAACAAATTTTTTTAATACATTTAGACAATGGCCCGAACCTCTGATATTCAACAATGGTCGTTGTGATAACCGACGGGTAGAATAGAAACCTCTGGTGTCAAGTGAATTCAACAAAAACACAACACACCGGAACTGTAGTAATCTTGACGTGTGTTTCACCATCTGAGCTGGTGAGTAAAAACTTAATTGGCTTAGTCAGATTTTGTAGCGAAATACACGAGAAATCTTCTGGGAAAATGTTATCAGTGCTGAATACTGATGTAAATTACCAAAATATGTGATTATTTATCGTTTCACGGAATTCTACGCATTTACAGTAATTATACTAAAATGAAATAATTATTACGTTTTATGTGTGCACTTTATTGTCTTGAAGGGATTTCTGTTTTGTACTCGTTTTCTACTGCTTTTTATATTTCCTTTGTGACTAATATAACCATGGACGATCGAATATTCACTAAAATGAATTACTCCAGAATAATCATCGAAGATCAAAAATTGAAGATTGTTTGTTAATTATATTATTGATATCAACTGTTGATATTTTGATCATCGAATAGCTGTCAAGATTATTCCTCCAAGAGAAGTTCCATCAATGATTTTGAATTATAATGATTTTATTTTTCCAATTTAACAATCTGAAAGCACAGACGATAGTCGTGATTGTTCCATTTATTCAAGCATTTAACTTTCATAGTTAGGTTTTGAGTATTTGACTCCACTACAGAATAAAAAAGATATATTGATCAATCCTTTCTATCAATCCAATATATTTGAAATATTTTCTTCAAGTATGATGTCTATTGGTATTATGTCTCTCCAATGATAAAAAATATATATCATACTCGTACGTCAGATGAAATGTGACCAGATTATAAGTAAAAAATGCAGACGTACAAAAAAACTTTTTGATTTCTATACCACTGAAGAGTTTGTCATTTCTTACCGCATTGATTCCCGAAAATTGTTGACTAAGTTGCATAACAATCCCTATGACCAGCGGCATCCTCAGACTTGGAGAACATATCAGCTCCATCATACTAATCGACGCTTCAGCTTGCTGGGCTCGCTCCTCCGCCCGCATTTCTTCGATGTCTTCCTCTACGGCATTGCTAGCCCTCAATCGTCTCAATGCCCTTCTCGCCTCCTCCTCCCACTGCTTCGTGATGAGGAGGTAACGCGGGCTTTCAGGACAGATTGGAAGAAGAACCTGCGTTCAAAACAATCAAAATGATTCTTAGGTTCCAACCTTCGTTCAGAATAATCAAAATGATTCTGAGGTTTCATTTACAAGAACAATATTATCAAATTTCAACGGACCTATTTTTATATTGAACTGTTCGAATGAAAATAAACGATTTTGATTGAAATTCTTCACTTCATTATCTTTAAAGTTGCGAATGAGTTTCAGCTTATTTATTAGAATTTTTGCCGCTCAAATAGAATAAAATTTTGCTGATAACAACATTATGGTAGAAGTCTATGTAGTATCTATATATATGACTTGTAGTCACGATCGGCAATACGAGTATGTTGGAAAAATCGCAAAAACTCGGGAATCAGTTGAATCTAACAATGCATACTTGATTCCATCTAGAACCAATGACGAGACTTAAAGTGAGTCGAAACAGCGCTGGTTGGCAAGGCGGATTTCGATCTAAATTTCGGTGGAAGGTAATTCCTGAGTTTTGGGAGCGGGTAGTTTTCAAGGAGAATAACTCATATATGAAAGAATGTGCGTGTATATATTACAATACTCATTTGAACTCTATTGAATGTTTGAAACAAACAATGTTTTATCAACCCAGTTGGCGTCTTCGGGAGATAAAGCACATTAACTCTAAAACTGATCTCACACATTTTGAGTAGAAAAAGTCAAAAAAAAAATAATGAAATGATTGAAATCAATTGCTTGATATGGTTTCAGGAGTGAAAAAACACTGTTGTCAAAATTTGATTGCATCGGCTCTGAACAGTAGTCTGCAGGTTTTTAATCCTACAGTTCCTAAGATATGAGATCTACAAAAATTCACAAATTCAGATAATCGTGCGACCAATTGTCTCCGCCATACGTTTTCTTATAAAATTGCTAAATGGCTAACCAAACAGTTTGAAAGTCTGTAAATTTCATAACTCAATTCGATTTTCGTTAATCTATATGAATTCATATATGAAATTAGGGGTGAAAATTTGGGAAATGGAGATATTTCATAATCAAGCGATATATCCTTGGTGTTTCCAAGTGCCCCTATACCAAAAACTATTGAATATCTGAGAGATCTTCTCATGATTAATGACCTCAGTGGAAAAGTAATCGAAAATCACATACAACTATCAAAAATTTGCAAGGATCAGAATTGCTTCCAGTTCAACAACTATCTCTACAAACAGCACGAAGGTACTGCAATGAAAAACACACTGCCCGCTTCATAGCTGATCTGTTCATGAGTAGATTCGAAATGAAAGAAGTAAAAGAGCAGTTAGATTACTTCCCATGAACTTTGATCCGATATGCAGATGACATATTAGCGATTTTTGATACCATTGGCGTACATTTCAGGGACTCTAAGATTAATAACCTATAAACTTTTGTTCGAAGTCGGTGCGATCAAATTTTGATACTTCCTGAGTGTGTTATCACTTCTGAAACTATCTTAGGCAATGTATTACTTGGCAATTTAATCTAGGGGACGTTCGCAATTAAATTATCAATTATACCATAGTAATATGACTTGCCCAATATCACAACCACATTGCGTTTGTCTGCTTTTGGATAGAAAACATTTTTTTTCAATCACTTGATAATCTGTCTATCTTTCTAGTGTCTGACAGTGAAAGTGTATCTCGTTAGATATACAGTGAGTTTCAAAAAGTTTGTACCATATGAGAAACTTTTTATTATCCATTTGTCAAAAAATTTTATTCTTGATAAAAATTGGTGAATTGCAGGAAACTTGGACATGAGTTATCAAAATTTTAAATTTCCGAACGGTGTACAGGGGAGAACAAAAATTAGAAATTTTGATTAGGAGTAAACTACCGTCGTTTTCGAAATTATTAAAAAAGTTTATTTGAAAAAGTTGTTCAAATTTGAAAACGATATTCAGATTTGAATTCACAGCCACCTATGTAACAAAACAAAAAAATCAATTTTTTATGGAACTAGCCTCTTAAAGAGTACCTACTAGTATCTCATATAGGTACATCTTAGGCGCCTCCGTCATATAACTATAATGATATTTCAATGCGAAATTTAGTCCAATTTACTATTTGAACTAGTATATCGATGTTTGTTGAAAATGGTTTGAATTTTTACTTGCTTTTTGGTGCAATTTTGATATTTCACTCTGTATGTATGTCCATAAAAACTATCAGTATGATTTAATGACAAATTGAATAATGAAATATCAATTTTGCACCAAAAAACTAGTAGAAATTTGAACCATTTCCAACAAACATCGATATACTAGTTCGAATGATAAATTGGGCTGAATTTTGCATTGAAATATCATTACAATACGAGAGAGGCGCCTAAGGTGTATATGAGATACTACTACTTTTTATGAGGCTAGAACCATAAAAAAATGGATTTTTTTGTTTTGTTACGTAGGTGGGTGTGATTTCAAAACTGAATATTGTTCTTGACGTTGAACAACTTTTATAAATAAACTTTTTTGTCGAAAATAAGGGTAGTTTACTCTTGATCAAAATTTCTAGTTTTTGTTCTTCCCTGTACACCGATCGGAAATTCAGAATTTTGACAACTCAAATCCAAGTTTCTTGCACTGCATCAATTTTTATCAAGAATGAAATTTTCTGACAAATGGATAATAGAAATGTTTCCCATATGGTGCAAACTTTTTGAAACTCACTGTAGATACAGACCAGTTTCAGAGATAGGAATTGGTGAACTTCATCTCCTGAAGACGCCAACTTGGTTGTTGAAGAAACGCGTGTCGAGTAAAGTGTTGCAATTCTGGTGTTTGGCGACAGTCTTTGTTTTGAACATTCAATACATTTCACATCAGTATTGTGAATATACATGCACATACTTTCATATATGAATTATTCCTCCTGAAAATTACCCACAAGAAATTCAGAAATTATCTCTTCCCGAAATGTAAATCTAGATCAGCTCTAGCTGACACTTCGCCCATTTGTAGTGAGTTTTTTTTTTTCATTAATATAAATAAAAATTAGATATCCTTGTCTCTTGTAATGAATAGTAATGAATAAAGTCGATTATTATTATTATTATTATAATGGATTTCCAATCAAGTATAGGCCAGTTCCATCACATAAATTAGTCCAAGGTTTCGCTGACTGCTGTATTAATATTACTGAGAATTCTGACCAATGATTATTATTATACGAACAAACAGAGCAGTACTCACCAACTGTAAAACTGCCGGTATTACAGCAAGTCCCACGAGAAGTGGCCACCCATCGTTGGTTCCCAATAGTTGTTCGATACCAAGAACTTGGGATAGAAGAAGACCAGATGTTACTGCGAGTTGGTTGACAGTTCCGAGACCACCTCGTAAATTCAAAGGCGATATTTCCGATATATACATTGGTACTAGGGAAGTATTCAGCCCTGAAAGTTATTCGAATTTGATAAAAGTTCGTCGTTGGAATCATTGACTGAGTTGGTAGTTTATGGAGTGAATGGTTAATTTCTATACGATACAGGCCAATCAATGTATCAATGTTCTTTGGGAAATTGATTGACTCGACTTCGCACGATGTTATTCGTGCGAAGTCGAGGTGGTGATGTTACTCGTATGAAACGAGTAACATCACCATCATGAAAAACGGATATAACAGAACAATTCCTAAATATTCTTCTTGTTTTATAGGTTTACAAAAAAGTCCGCATTGGCCTATGTCTATCTGTTATGGATAGTTTAAAGTAGATATACTCATTTTATTGTTTCGGATAATTGTCACATATACTGTGGTGATTGGAAAGCTATTTTGACGGATATGATATTAATTATTATCAAATTAACTACGTTACTAGCATTTAGTATTTCATGCATAGGTATTATAATTGCCAGTTAACTAGTTTATAACTATATCATAATTGTCACCATAAAATTTGAACGAATATCTTATTAATTAAACCTATCGATCGAAAAAATAAATTTAAGCGGTCGCGCTCTGACAAACCAATGATACATGGTCGTATTTTCGCGTTCTGTATGTGGATAGATAGGTAGATTACTCACATATTTCAAAATTAGATTTGATAGTTGCGAACATGCTTTTGTTTGAGATAATTCCATCCAACTTCATTATCATTAGTTACTGAAGAAGCCGACTTCACTCAGGGAGTTTATATGAGATTGTGTAATAGTCGGAAAAACTTTAAATATCATAAGGGGTTGACGAATATTGCTTTATATGTATACCTCTATCAATGGGTAGCCCCACCTATACAAAAAGGCTTTGAATGGTCTAAAATATTCCAGAACATTCCATGGCATTGCTATTACAGAAAAAATGAAGCCCATGCGAAATCGAGTCAGATCGCTAGTCTGTTAAAATAAAACAGCACAGAAACATTGTGATGAATGTACCTACATTTTTATCGTATTTCACTTCGAAATGATTTGTATGGTGCATGTATGGCGATAAAATACATATGTGTTTCAGAATAAAACTATATTCGAATACTGATCATAACTGAACTGAGACAGAACAAAAAAGTAGTAAAATTATTATTATTGTGACATTGCGAATTTCAAATACAATTTTCGTGTCATGTTTCAATTTATATTGAACAATTGCCATACTATGTCACAACAAAATAAATTACTATGTTTACTATACTATAGCTGAAAAAAAATTGGATGGGTACTCATGAGACTATATGGAAAACCCACAGTAACTGAACATCTGTATGTTAACTGTGCCTCTGGATTATCATTAAATTTTTTGAAAGGCAGCCTTTCAATACGTTCAAAGTTTGCATTGAATCCAACGGGTTATAATTTGAAAACAATTTATACTCTATGAAGAATGACGATGTGGTAACGGTTGCAATACCCGAACTGGTGCTCGAGTTCATGTTCCTGTTGTATCCGCAGCAGTAGACGAAACGTCAGGCATGAAAACCTGCAGACCACAGCCAGAAAACTCCGGCCGTGAGAGTTTACAATCTTCAATCTATGCTTTTCCTTTCTGACCTAATCTCGATACCCATTGAAAAATTGGTCATTACATATGGAGTTTTTTTAAAGGAAACATTCAACAAGAGTTTGAAAATATAGATAAGAGTGCCCCATGATGAAAATAAAATATGTTTTTCACACATTTACTTGATCACACTGTATTCATGGAAATGTAGTCATCTGGAGAACTCAGAACGCACTGATTGACTTGTCTATGACCCAGTTACCTGCATATATTTTCCAATCAGATTTAATTCATTTCGTGTAACTTTCATAGTGGGTTTTGAGATATTTTTCTTATATCTCCCTAAGTTTATGTGGGTTTGGTATAAATACATTTTAATGTACTAGCCTTTTCTTATGCCGGAAAATTGTTGGAAAAAATTGGGTCTATTTAAACCTGCATTTGAATCAGGCACACCATATGTAGCAACTTTACAAAATTCAAGTCGGCGAACAAATGTCACCTACATCGGTGAAACCCAGAGGCCGTTAAAAGATCGTATTGGCAAGACAGGAAAAACAGCTACTCGGTAAAAGTGGAACATGTAAGGACCCACCAACATAACAACGAAACCAATGTCCGAAGGTGGAATAATATTTGGGGAGAAAAACTAGATCAAGATAAAGTGATAAGAACTGTGCACCCTAATAACGAATTCTAATAATGGAAAGGTCCTCACTTAACTCGGTTTCAAATTTTTCTCATTATTTACAATGTCACCTTTCTATCAGTTTTTTTGATGTTCTTAATAGTTTTTTTGTCAATAATTTACTAGAGCATCATGATTGTTCTCTACTCGTGATAGTGAATCTATTCAGATCAGAATAGTTTCTTCTTTCCATATTAGTTTTTTATATGTCATAATTTCTTATTTCTTCTCAGCTTTTGTTTTTTCAATTTGACTGGCAATAAGTTTCTTATTTCTTATATTCCATCATTTATCTGACTGTTTTGGTTGACTTCCGGCTTTCGCCGTGGTCTTCTTTGGTTATAATATCCAAACGTTTCGACTGCAACTGCGGCAGTCATCTTCAGTGGCGAGGTCGAAGTACTGTTCTTGACGTGTCAACTGAAACTGAGGCTCTCATTTCTGCCGTGCTATTTATAGTGTTATCTGTAATGGCGGGTTCGCACGTACTTCCCGCGCGATTTGGTTGACTTGGCTTCGTTTTGGCGTTTTTATGCAGTTATCCAAATGAAAGAGTTTTTAAATAGCGAAGTTCGAGGTATACTGCGTTGAACTTCACAACGAAGGGCAGCCACAGTCTGTCGCCTATTTCTGATATGCACCGCTCTTGGTGGAATCAAATGTGGCAAGTCCCTTGAACACTTCCCGTGAAAGTACTGGTGTTTCTCTTCTTCTACCTTGGATGTGTAGTGAGGATTATGTCTCTTTTGTCGTTGTCGTTCGCTTGTAACACAGTTTTTAGGTAGTTTATTTCGTCGTCGGCGTACCTTTCTTCACATATTCTCAAATCTCTGTTTTGGATGATGGTTGGATCCATTGTGTAGGTATCGATCTGTGTGTGTTTTCTTCCTGTTCACTTTATGGACTAGTTGATTATTTGATGACTGAAACATCAAGGAATGGGATTTGGAGGTTTTCTTCTGATTTCATGGTGCACTGAATTTTTAGATGAAAGCTATTCAGCTGATTTGGGAAGTTCTGAAGTTCTTCCTTTCCTAAATAATCTGAATACAGTTTATCATGGGATTGGAAGAAAACCTCCAAATTCCATTCCTTGATGTTTTAGTCATCAGGGAAGGTAATCAACTAGGCCGTAAAGTGTACAGGAAGAGAACACACACAGATCAATACCTACATAATGGATCCAATCATCATCCAAAACAGAAACGATCCGTCATCAACACCCTAGTGAACAGAGCTTTGAGAATATGTGAAGAAGGGTACATCGACGACGAAATAAACCACCTAATAACTGTGTTACAAGCGAACGGCTAGGACAAAAGAAATATAAATCTGCACTATGCGTTTAAGGAAGAAGAAGAAAAACACCCAGTGAAGATCAACCCCAAGCACTGTCTATCTGTCATACATAGAAGGTGTCACCAACCGAATCGAAAAAATTCTAAAGTAGGAGAAAATTCACACTGCCTTTAAACCAACGGGGAACACAAGATCCTGTTCGAAAATACCGAGAGGCTAGCAACGTCGAATCATTATTCAACAAGAAGCCATAGAAATACACAAACACTAAGAGAACTTCAACAGAAAGGAAGAGAGAACATATCTACCAGAGATCTGGCACACGGCATTGAAAAGCACCAAAATGAAGCCAAGTCAAGCAATCGCGCGAGAAGTACGCGCAAACCCGCCATTACAGAAAGTGCGCGAAAAATCAGCACTATAAATGATACGGCAGAAATGAGAGCTTCAGTTTCAGTTGACTCGTCAAGAAGAGTTATTCGACCACGCCATTGAGATGACTGCCGCAGTTGCAGTCGAAACGTTTGGATATTATAACCAAAGAAGACTTCGGCCAAACCCGGAAATCAACTAAAACATTGATTCCGGCCGTGAAAGCTTACATTCCTATATTTATCTGACTCCAAGATCCAATGCACATGGGCGTACAAAATACGCGTTGAAACACAGATTGTCTTTAATGAGGCAACGCATACAAGAGTAGCATAAGCTCGCATTCGCTCTTCTGCGTCGGCTCATTGGGGGCAATTGATTTCAACAACGACCATCTCAACGCACAATTTGCATGACGAGTACATTGGATATTAGTTTAAAATAAATTAACAATTAACATCTTCACATAATGGAATATCGAACCTTCAACATTGGTGTGATATGTTTCGAGTTATTTTGAAAAAATAATTCAAGAACTTCATCGTTCATTGAATTCCTTCACTTGAAACTTACTGCTGATATTCACGCTTATATTTAGTACATATAAAAATTCAACACAGCAATATCAAAACATTATATATGTTTCGAAAAGCTCATCACGAAACAATTGTTGAATTAATTCACATGCTCCAGGTGTGGGATGATATTGATTACATCTCATCCCACTCCTGAATTTATTCTTACAATACTGAAAGGTCATACCCGTGACATTTATGATATACGAACACATATTCACACATACCAGGCTGTGACCCAGTTAGGTAATAGCGGAACAACTCACCACAATTGACCCCTATAATAAATCTGCCAACAAATAAAACTTCGTATGAATTCGCTATTTTCGTACACCACATTAGGCACGCCCCACTTACTCCCAAGACGTTGTTGAGCAGGAGTCCGCCTTTTCTGAAATAGAAAAAATATCACTTTCGACTGAACATATGATTTATATTGTGCAGGGAATCCGAAAAAAAGTGAAGATTCTTGATGTAACTTCTTCATGATAAACTTATGAAAATACCATACTAATAGTTCGGTATAGAAAACTCCTAAGTTCAGGCAGATTTATGAACTATGTGTCCTATTATAAACAGTTCATCAAGATCAATTTGGTACAAAAATATTACAGTTGATAAATTTCTCATTATATATTAGTCTGAAGAAGTATATTGGTGAAACTATTACATCACATAGATTCTTGATCAGCTCAAATGTGTCGTAAGTGAGCATACATGCACAACAGGTCATGGCATGAATTTTATAAATACCAGAATTTCAACTGGAGACCACAATGTTGCAAAGACGTTTCTCGAGATGGCTTTCATTCCACACTAAGACCATTGTCTGAACAAAAGTGTTTTTTAGACCATACGACTGATGTAGAGCTCCATCGTACTTAAAAGAAGCTTTTTATGAAATTTCATTCAATTTGTTTTAGTCATGCTTCAAATATGTACCTAAAATCCCCAAAGTCCAATTTAGAATCGAATCGGACCATAATTACAAATCTCATCCGCCATCATGGACCTGCCATTTTATCGTTTTTCCCTAACAAAAATTCCATAATGCATTGTCATTGCAATAATGAACACCTACCAAAATTCAAGTCTCGGTTCAAGGTGATCGGACAACTAGAAGTGGGTCAAAAGTCAGCTGCAAGATTTGTCACACACATACATACCTACTAACAAGTTGAATAAAAGCTTTTGAAAAAAAAAATGGAAAACCTTGCATAAATTCAAATCCAATCATCCCGAACTACATTAATTCACAGTATATGTTTTAAAGTATTCGCCATGAAGTGCCATAAATGAGCAAAAGTTATTCTCGAAACGCCGTTTCTGAGCATTTCTGGAGTTATTTGACGACATTCGTAACTTTGGAATAAAAATTGACTTACTACGCCTATATATTGGTATAATATAAAACCTTTTGTTTCAGTACTTATGTGTGTCAGTTTCTTGTCAGTAGTACTTCAGGTCCATTAACGAGTAAAATATAAAAATGGTTTATTCTTTTCAGTATAGGGTAGAAACAATTGAATACTATTTCAAAAATAATGAATGTGCCAACACAGCCAGTGGAATTTTCAATGAGGAACACCAAAAAAGAAACGTAAATCATAAATACATTTCGGAACTAATTTCAAAATTTCGACAAACAGGATGTGGCAAATAAAAAACGTCAAATTGAAAACCCAGTAAGAAACGATGCGGTGGAGGTAGCCATTTTAGGACAGGTTGCTGCAGATCCAACACTTGGTACATAAAAGCTTGCCGAATTATCTAAAGTAAGTCGACGTACTGTCGGGCGAATTTTGAAAGTTCACATATTCCAACCTTATAAAATTAAACTGGTTCAGGAACTTAACAAAGACGACTTTGATCGTCGCATACAACTTTGTGAAATCATGAGTAAACGTGCTATATAAGATCCAAATTTCTTTTTCAACATTTGTTTTTCGGATGAATGCAGTTTTAATCTCAACGGGATTGTCAATCTACATTAATGTCAGTACTGGTCAGATTGTAATCCAAGAGTGTTTCACCAAGTACATATGCAATACTCACAAAAGTTGAACGTTTGGGCTGGAATATTTGGCGATTGTATTATTAGTCCATTTTTTCTACCAAGTGATCTTAGTGGAAAAATGCATTTGGAATTACTCGAAGATACCGTTGATCCAACGTTAACGGACATAATAGAAAACGGTAAGCGATACCTTGAGGATCACCTAATATTCCAACAAGACGGAGCTCCTCCACATTTTGCTGTAGCGGTTCGTTGGTACCTGAATGAAAGATTTCCTAGACACTGGATTGGAAGAAAAGGATGCATTGAAAATCCCCCTGATCTCCCGATTTATCCCCCTTAGATTACTTTTTGTGGGGTTATTTAAAAAGTGGAATATAAGATACTCAGCCAGGTTCGTTAGATGAGTTACGTCAATGTATTATAACCGAATGTCGTCAAATAACCCCAGACATGCTCCAAAACTCCAGACAACGTTTTGAGACGAGCTTATACTCATGTATGGCTGTTAATAGAGAACTTCGAGCATCTACTGTGAATTAACGTAATTTGGATCAATCTTAGTCAAATTTAAGGATAATTTTCCTAACCTTTCAAATACAATATCATCATAAGTTGGAAAACGAAACAGTTGTTTTTCTCGCAATGGGTAGCGAACACTCACTTTTTTTAACGAAAAAACACAAGCACTACAGGATAAACCTTATGGCGCTTTGAGAGCGGTGCCGGTGCGAAATTAGTGATTCACATTGGAAATGAATCGCTGGAGAATAAATTTATTGGAAAAAACATTCTCAGAAAGTTTATTCCACATGAACGCAGTTCTCCAAGTGAAAGATTTCTTGAATAATGAAGTTCGAGGTGTACTGAGTTGAACTTCAAAACGATGAGTAGCCACAGTCCGTCGCGTATTTCTGATATGCACCACTCTTGGTGGAATCAAATGTGCCAAGTCCCTTGAACACTTCTCGTGAAAGTATCTATAGAAGAGAGATAAATCTCCAACCTTTCTTCGATGTTGAAGACTATCAAGATTGCAAGTTATGTTGGCGTCTCCAATCAGGCGGATGGCTCTTTTCTGGATGGAATCCAGCAGCTTCAGGGTATGTTTAGGGGCGGAGCTCCATACATGAGAACAATACTCCA
>WOGR01006646.1:0-12939 GCA_015342045.1 Leptinotarsa lineolata
TAATTTCATTTTGAGGTGATTGACTATGAATGATTGTTTTGCCTTCTACTACCATAATTGTAATTAAAAATTATTTTCTATTTTTCAGTTTGATTAGCTATAAAAGCGTGTTTTTCAAGTTTTTTAAACTATTATTTATTTCAATTCAGGACAGGGATGGATTTTTGTCTTTCAATTTGTTAGAGAAGTCAACCTAGTGTAAATCCACTCGATTTTCTTGAATGAGCTGTGTTGCATCTCACGTGTTGTGGCTTCAAAGCGAGTGAGTAGCGACGAGCGAGTGACGGATGCATTTGATTTTTAGAAAAACCGGAGGAATTATTGCACTCTGGGAGGTCAAGAGGTTAATCATTTCTATCGGAGTCTCCCGGGCAATCCGGGAGGGTTGGGAACCCTACTTATCGGTGTCCAACCTGTCCTGAATGTCTCCTGGTGTGGTAGATGGATTCACTTTTCATCACACGTGACGATCCAGTCCAATGAAGGATCGTTTTGGTAGCGCAAAAGCAAGGAAGAACAGACCTCGGAACGTAACAATTTCTGTCGATAGCTCAAATCGTGAGGCACCCACTTTTCCAGCTTTTCGACATTTCCAGTAGGTTTTCAACCATCAAAAATCACATGGCAGCTGACGCCCAGTTCTCCCGCCATCTGACGCACCGTTTGAGATGGGTAACTCTCCACCATCAGGGTTCTCAAATCGTCGTCATGGATTACTGTAGGTCGACAAATTCGGGACTCATTTTCGTGACTAAAATCTCCGGAACCAAATTTCGCAAACAGTGCATTCATTTCCAAATGCCCGGGTAATTTTTCAGGCTGTACCAGCAGCACTTTGGTTCACTTTGAATTCGTAGATAAAAATTGGCCAAGAATCGCTTAACAGCAGCATCTAGTAATAAGCTGAGAAGAGTCAAAAAATTAAAATTTGGAAATAAAAGAACAGAATCAGTGTAATCAGTACAAAATTCTCTATCGATCAGTATACACCACGACACAGTAGAATGAATATCTATCAAGGTATGGAGCTTCAAAAACACATGATATCAAAACGGAAAAAAAATTTGAAACAACTTTGAGCTTTGGTGCCGTGTTATTCAGGGTTCAGGTTATGGTTCACATGAGTGAAGTTTAGTTCGATCTTAAACTTCCTAACGGATTATCATGCAAACCCTAATCTGTAATATTATTATTGAAAATAATCCATGACTATTAAGTTACCTACCAGGATCCAGTTTCAATGGAACAATGGAACAGCCCTGTAGGTTTTTTTTTCTTTTGATAAATAGAAAAGAGAACTGTTTCTCTCTCTGTAATCTCTCTTCATAGAAACTGTTTAAAGAATATGAGGGTGGAGAATATCTAGATGCTTCCACTCACAGGTAAGTCACAATGTTTTCTAAATTTTACTAAACAGAAGAGTTTTCTCATCAAACATCAATTTCTAGAAAATAGACTGGACAGAAGACATACGGTGTGTAAAAGCCAAATGGAATAAATTCATTATTTCGGTTACAGTAGCTATTTTTAGAAAATCCCGAAACACGTAAAATTTGAATTATAATTTAACATACCTCAATGGTAAAATGCTACCTACCTTCAACCCCCGTCGAATGACAGGTAAAACAACCTATTTTTCAAATGGAAAGTATATGCTTGTGATATATCGTTTGGAAGTTCCCTTTATTCCCTATACAAAAATATTATTGCT
Organism: Leptinotarsa lineolata; assembly: GCA_015342045.1. Classification (NCBI taxonomy): domain Eukaryota; kingdom Metazoa; phylum Arthropoda; class Insecta; order Coleoptera; family Chrysomelidae; genus Leptinotarsa; species Leptinotarsa lineolata. The sequence goes on from WOGR01006646.1 coordinate 1,712, forward strand.
TTCAAGTTTATTGAAATAAATTAAAATCATGTGGTTACCAAAATTCGATAAAATACACTCAAAACTCATTCCAATATACTCAAAACTTATTTTATGTCGAGGTATTGATAATAAGAGAGTCAGAAAAACGATAGCATTGTTCTTTTTAGATGGTATCCTTTAAAGAACTGTGAATAATTTCCGTGGCAACTTTAGTTTAAAACGCCATGTCAAATTGTTTTGTATGTTACAACATTAGTTGTCAGTATTTTAATTTAAGTTTAAAGTTCGTTAACCAAGTCTGACAAATGGTTAAATTGAAGGAAATGCATAAAATAATAGTTTTACAAATTATTGGTTACGGAGATAAATCCCGAACACAACAGGAAGTAGCTAGCCTATTTCATGGGAAATTTCCTAATTTACCGCTCGTATCTCAAAGACCAATAAGCAAAATAAAGAAGCAGTTCCGCGAGTTAAGTCATGTGGGGCAGATAGAAAAAGCAGCTGCCAATGCAATGAGTGATAAACTCAAATCAGATATGATGCTTGAGTTTGAGGAAAACCCACATACATCGAGTAGACAATCATCCACTACATTCAATGTTAGCCTTACTGCCATACATGGATAGTAAACATATTAAAAGAAAATAAAATGCATCCCTATAAAATTATACCTACTCAGGGGCTCATGGAAGACGAATTTGATAGAAGAACTTATTTTTGTGAGTAAATGATGGACATGTTGAATAACAATATCATCCAATTAGAAGACGTTATGTTTTCTGATGAATCTATTTTTTCTCTAAACGGTCATGCTAATCGGCAAAATTGCCGCTACTGGTCAACGGAAAATCCTCACTGGATGAGAGAACACATGCAATAACCTCAAAAGGTTAATAAAAGGTTAATATTTGGGAAGGCATTGTAGGAAACCATATCATTGGTCACTTTTTCATTGAGGGCAACTTGAATGCCGATTATTATTTGGCACTACTTCAAAATGATGTCATTCCAAGTCTAACAAATTTATGTCCTAATCCAGGAAACCCTAGAATTTCAGTGAATATGATATGGTTCCAACAGGATGGAGCACCACCACATTACATTAAGTTAATGTCCGCCAATAATTCGATACAACATTTCCCAATCGGATAGGAAAGCAAGGATCGATTGAATGGCTAGCGCGATCACCTGATCTTTCATCATTAGATTTTTTTATGGGGATATGTGAAGAGCAATGTATACAAAACTGAACCTTCAGATTTGAATGACATAAAAGAATGACTAACGCTTGCGATTAGATCGGTCACGCCTGATATGTTGAATAATATTAGAAGACAGTTAGTTTTATTTGAGATTAAGATGTTGCCAAGACATTCGTGGTGAGCATTTTGAACATCTACTTTGTTAACACATTACGTTTTGCATTATATTTTAGTTTTTGAGTGTATTTCATCGAATTTCGGTAACCACATGATTTTAATTTATTTCATCAAGATTGTTGCGATAAACTTGAAAGCGATACATCACAAACTTATACTTCCCATTTGAAAAATTTGGGGTTGTATCCGTCATTCGAGGGGGGTTGAAGGTAGGGGTGGCATTTTTACGTTAAAGAATGTCAAATTATAATTCAAATTTGACGTGTTTCGGGATTTTTTTAAAATATGTACAGTAAAATTATGAATTTATTCCATTTGACCTTTAGAAATTAGTGGTAGAAATTAGTGTGAAAACAGATATATTGCATTTTTGTATTATGTTTTTGAACGGGACCATTTCAAACCTTCACAAGAAATATGAATACCAAAGAGTTCTTTTCTGAAAGTACTCAACCAAATACTCCCAATCAAACCTTGCTTTTTCTACCTTTTCCATTGGTATTTTATGATTATCTATTGTCTTCTTCCAGAAATAGCAATTATTTATATTTCAGCAATCAATGAACAATCATTCTAATCGCCCTTTTCAACATGATATAGCTCACCGCAGCATAATATACAGACTCATCAGTATCCCTATGCCAACAGAAAATTTTAATAAAGAACCAAATTTAATGAAACAGATGGCAGTAGGTAACAAATACAATCCGAACAAATTCAACATTACCTGCAAGACTGACAACACCTTAGGTAGTCACATCAAAAACAAGAAATGTAGCATGGACAAGGATAACAAATAGTGTGTTTATAAATTTAATTGTGGCTCAAACACAAAAGTTTATATTGGAAAGACATCTCAAAATTTCCAAAGCAGAATCTCCAAACATAAAAAAGTTTTGAATTGAAGAAAATCAATTCAACCTATGCATGCCATTTGTTCGAAAGCAATCATAACTTCGACATGAGCGACGAAAAAAAACTTACAGAAAATAAAGGAAATTATTGAGCGCCTATTGGATGACCAACAAGAAGTTAATCTCTTACCACTCCTGAATTCATTGCCATGAAAGACTTACAAGAATTGATAGAATCATTAGTAACAATAATCTTTACCTGCTTTATATTTGCAGGCTACCTACCCGTTCACCAATTAATATCACTATCAACCAAAGCCAATACTTTGTATGTATAACATTGTGGATTAGTGTGTTGTAGTGAAACAAATATTGGAAATCAAGTCCATATTTTGAAAATTTGTAATAATTATCATAAATAATAAATTTTCCCCTTCAGAGGAAGAGCTCCATGGAGCAAGAGCCGAATCAATCCTTCTACGAAACCCTTCATCACTTGGAAGGATCGATTGCAGCTAAAGAAATGGTTCTGATGAAGATTCTGTGAAACATGTTCTTTCTTGCGAATCAGTAGACAGTTGTCCTGAAGATGTTGCGAAGAAAATTGGATTAAATGATTTAGGAAACACTTGCTACATGAGTAGCATTTTACAAGTATTGTTCATGACGATGAATTTCAAGAACAAGTTTTTAACGATGAACGGGAATGTTTTCTACTTATTCACCCAACTCAAATACCTGTTCATGCAGCTGCAGTTTCGTAAGAATGTATCATGTTTCCCACCAACCGATTTCCTAAAGTCTTTGAAGTCTACTAGATACTCTTCAGGACAACAAGAGGATTGTTCCAAATTCTTGGAGTTCTTGTTGAATACTCTTCCTGAACAGGAAAATAGCAGAATCAATACTCCTGACTGTTCTGGATTGAATGATTCCATACAGTCCATCTCGTCTTGTGGTTGTTGATCTTTTGCTAGTTTACTTTGCAGTACATGTTCAAGAGTTAGCAAAAAAGTATGTGACTTTCTGGAACTCCAACTAGCGTTTCCAAATATGATTGATAACTAGTTTGTGCAAAGTTTGTTGTTTGAATCATCTGAAAATAGAGCTTTCAACGGGTGATGATCAGCTATATTGCAAAGTATGCGCCAAACTAACTGACTATTGTAAGACAAGTATAGCTGAGGTACCAATGAATCTAATACTAACACTGGTGATCTTTAAACATGTCTTAAACTCTGACAGAAGCACCAAACTCTTACGAGGGTTCGAAATAGATGAAGGCTTTAATCTATCTAGCAGACCTCTGTTTTAACCTTCATGCAGTCATTGTTTACTGTGGTTCTGGTGTTGAATCTGGTTTGACGATATTCGTGTCAATAATTCTTTGGTGATATCTTGAATTTATTGGATCCTCTGGAGACGCCCTACATTTTGTTCTATGAAAGAGGGGACATTGGTAGATCAAGATCTTCAGATGATGTGGTGCTGCAGGTTTTTTCGGGTTTTTCTGCAGTTGAAAGAGCTAATGCCCCACTGGAGTCAATCAAGTCGCCCCGGAGCGCCAATTGATTTTTATTGTTGGGTCATGATTTCATAATTTGTATTACTTCTATTCATAAATAATATTTCAGTTTATTCGGAGAATGCATTCACTCTTTTTCCGGAAATATGGAGAACTCCAAATTGTAAGAAATAATAACTGAGTATACAATTGATATTTTTTGAAACATAATGTATTCATCTGAATTATTTTTTGAACTTCAATGAAGAATATTTCGAAAATTCTCAGTTTACAACTGATTTAAACTGACACAACCAACATTTTCACATAAATAAATGAGGAAATATGCGGAAAGGTAATTAGTGAATCAAATATACCACATAAGAAAGATACTAGCTTTATTTAAGTATCGTTGATCCTTAAATGGATATCACAGAATTGAATCTTACAAAAAATGTACTACAATGTTCATTCAAAAAATATGTACAAAAACCACAATGATGGCACTTACACAAAAAGCCGAAAAATTAACATTATAGGTAACTTCACTGTAGGTAATGACTAGTACAAAACAGTAACTCAGCCATAGGGTGAGAGATCAACAAATCCTATTTCATTGTCCACCGATTAGAATATGAAATCTAATGAATGAATTTCCAAGTGAGATGTTCCAACTATATTGTAATGAATATCAAGCACGTTAATGTAACCTTGTAAATCATGCATTTATTGATTCCTACTTTCATATTTCTCTCATTTCATTTTATACTTTAAATGCAACACTTTCTGGTTCAAACCTTAGGGATTACACAAAAAAATAATTTTTATTGTTCTTGAAAGGAACTGATGAGATCTGAAAAAAATGTCAGGAAAAAAGTATGTTATGAGATGATTTGAGTTCATTCACAACCAATGTCTGTATTTATGACACTGATGAAATTTATGAGGTCTCTTGTACCAAACATATCAAATATGTTTTGGAATCAGATGGTATTTTCGATCTAGTGATAAAAACCTCTTATACATTATTATATAGAGTGATTTATAAAAAATGTCGTGTCGGAGACATTTGCACGATTTTTTCTGTCTCGGAACAGGAGTTAGTTGAAATCACTTCAGTGATTATTACTCCCAATCAGTGCAGGAAAGATCTAACCGAGACAACATTGCAAATTGTTCTCATCCGAGACTGAAGCCGTTAAACTACAATTGAGTAGTGAGAGGTCCACCACGTGAACAAAACCTCAAAGAGGGAATAGAGAGGAATAGTTGTTTTTCGGTAGGCATTTTATCCATCTGTGTTGAAATGTTGGAAGAGGTGAAAGTTTCTATTTCACTCAAAAAAATTTAAATTTCTCGATAGTTTCGAGGTTTTCATATTGTTAACGCATTCAACATCATACTGAAATACATTCCCTCTCGAAAGGTCTTCACCTTGTCGTGGTGGAAGGGCTTGCGTACTGTGATGAAGTTACAGGGTATGTCGGCGGCAGCGTAGCTGCTGGTAGGGTCTCCCATGCAGAACAGGTTGTAATAGGGCAATTATACTAAGTAGAGCTCAGGCCTAATCCAAGGTGCTATGCGATCCGTGCCGAAGGACGAATGGTAACGGCGCCTCTGGGATACCAGGTGACCTCTCAGAGTATTTAGCCTTGCATCCATACAGTGGGCACCATGATGTGGACAATCTTTCCCTTTCAGAGGAGGACTCTTTGAGCGACTTCTCGCAAAATAAGGCTAACCTGGAGGTGCAAACTGACCAGGAAAGTCAGAGTCAAACGGCAGGTGACGTCAGTCCCGCCGGAAGCCTAACTACAGGATTGGCCAGAGTCGAACTGCAGAATAAAAGACTATCAGGAACCCAAAGGCGCAAACTGATAAACTCCATATATGGGTCCTGAACCTGCTCTGGGAGTACCAAAATTATTGGTACAAAACCAGATTAGGACATGGATCAATAAGAAGCATACAGAGTACTGGACAAAATAACCTGACAACAAACACGATATAACCTTGATTGGGGAATCGTCTGAGAAAAGAACCGAAGAACTACTTCAACACAGTAGGGATCGGCTCAGAATAATTACAGGGCAACTAACCGGACACTGTCCGTTTAGAGGACACCCGAACAAAATGAGGCTGCACAACGGAGACCTTAGCTGCAGATTATGCAACGAAGGGACAGACCAGAAGAATATGACGAACATCCAACACGGAACCTGTACAAAATAGTATAGGGAACGAGACTGATGGAATGGATGTTATGAAAAGGTGGGAGAATAAACGCAATAAGCCCAAGAGGCTGCAGCGTTTTCCAGAGTCTTGGAAGAAATGGACAAGTCAGACAGCTTTCAAGTAACTATAATGAAAAAAACATATCAAATTGAAACGAACAGCGATTATTTTTCCATAAATGTGAATTTTATCCATAAGTACCTACAATTTCAAATAGTAAAATATTAAACGTTCTTGAATACCCCTTACTGGTCGTTGGTTATTGATATAGAAAAATTATCAATTTCAATAGATTATGTGATCTTCAGTAATGCTGTCTGAATACGATACATTTTTTTTGTATTGTAATGCTTAAGTATGATTCTAATTTGGGAAAATGGTTAAGGCTATCACGGCCAAGGTTTTCAGTGCGAATCGTTAGGAAAAAATTCCAAACACCGACGGCCTTCAAACCCGAAAAATAGTTACACTAATGACCCCATTAAACAAGGTGCAAGTTTGTGTGTCGTAACCGAACCTAATCTTCCACTACTCGCGTTCAAATGCCTGACATTGCTGCTCAGTATTGTATATGATAATTAAAAAATCATAATCAAGTCTTAGTTGCTCTTTTCAATAAAAAAACGACGCTGTCTTGAAAACCAAAGACTTCACTCGAAATTTCAACACAAAAAATTATCGAACAATACATTTTTGCAAAAATGAACTGAGAATGTTTGATATCATTTCGAAGAAATCAGTCTCATCTGAAAAGTCGGGATGCAGCTTGGGCATGTGTCAGACATATGAACTGTGAACAATATTTAGATTTTTTGGTGTCAACGGCATAGACTGATTTGGTCATTAGAATCATGTTCTTGGTATACAATGTTAATAACTCGCCGAGCTATTTGCAGTCTGTAAGTCATGTAACATGGCAGAATCATCCCAATGGCAACTAGATAAATTCTCTCGAGAAAAGTAACTTGTCCAGAAAGGGACGTCACGACTTTTTATCGTGAGTTGGGCAAAATACCATTTAAATGTGCTGATATTGTTTTCTACTAGTTGGGAGCTGTCTGACTTCTTATCCATTCCTGACGTTACCTAGCAAAATGGCCATAATAAAATTTTCAAGATGTTTGATTCAAGGAACATAATTGTGAGTCTATACAATATTTTCATAGTAAATTCACCATTTTTATGAAGGGTCTGGGTGAAAAATAATGAAATGTGGAACAATATCGTGGAAACTGCTTGATATTCAATACTACCAGTAGTGTTGATCTATTTACAAACAGTTGAACTAATGAACTATACGAAAATATAAAAAAAGTATAACATTCTGACACTGATTCCCTTGAAGTGAAGTGATAGTATCCAGTTAATCATGTCATTAAGAGTCCTAATGAATATTACAAACAAAAACTCTCTAACCTATAGGTTATAAAACATTTTTGATTTTGCTTATCATAATATTGACTTAATCTATCTACTATCGAAACCCTACTTAATACTAAATATACACCTTTGGAACTCTTTGGCAAAATACATCTACATTATAAATAGTTAATTATTAGGAGTCACAAAGTTAGGGGTAGCAAATAAATAAATTCTTATATCGATAAAGGTTTTTCTAGCTTCTAAAAATTTTTGCATCAGCATGAGGTTGATTTGATTATTTTATTGGTGATTTTTAGAATATAGTTATGCGTTTATATATGTCATAAAAATAGATGACTCTTCTAGAATCATACCTCACTACTAGAGTAACTTTGGAATATTCTTTCAATCAGCTATAATTGGGATTTTTCTTTTGTGTTGATTGAATTTGAGCTTTCCATTTTAGCAATGGCTATTATGGCGTATACATTTTATATCAAGGTAAAATGAAGCATCTTATATCCTATTTTGAAACCTTGATGTGATAAAAAGTTTAGCTTGAATATGATTTTTGATCTGTTCAGCCGGAACATACCTCAGAATGCTCGTCCCAAGCAGAAACCTGAAAAAAAATCGTCATTTGAGAATACATTACCAAAATAATAATTTCCATTACATTCGATTTTATTTTTAGTATGATACTAGATGGGATAAAAAGTTCGTAAGCTAACACACAGATGGCGATACCAGTATATATACAAAGCCTATATGATTATTAGTTTGGAAGAGTTTCGCACCGTACTGTTGAAATTTCTCGTGCTGCAGAAAATGCTGACGGTGAACTCCACATCTGAAAAGTCCCAATAACCCCTAAAAGGCTCCACAAGAGGTGAAAACACTAAGTGATTTCGAGGCCATCTGGAGAATACCATCCAGCAGAAAACCACCTCAAGGGATGCCACAGACGGCGAGAGAAATCTCGGCCGTGCCACAAAACCAATATAGACACGAATCAACCAACACATGATGAAAGAGTCAGGGAAGCATTTCTAACCTCGCTAGAAACAAAGATAATCGGAGAAAGTCGAAAAAACAGTGACGGCATTGTCCTCCCTCATGCCAAATATAGGGGGAGCTAGATCATCCAAAAGAAGAGCATTATTGAGTGTAGCCCAGTCTCGAATACTGTATGCCGCACCAGCCTGGCACACGGTGACCAGTAACAAAAAACTTGTTTCAAAACTTGTCAGCATTCAAGGCACACTGTGTATTAGGGTATGCTCCGCCTTCAGAATAATATCTATAGATGCAGTAAGGGTTATGGCTGGAATACCCTCTATAGAACTCTCAACTGAAGAAAGGTATGGTTGGCAAAACTTGGGGACAAATGGAAAAACGGGGTGATTTACACATCAGTTGATACTAAATATTATCGAGTGGACGTATAGACCTTAGGTGAAGTGAAATATTACATAAAGCAAGCAATTTCTGGCCACGGTTGCTTCAGGAAATACTTGTTCAATCGAATGAGTTCGGAAAGTGAGGAGTGTTCATACTATGGAGAAATAGATGACGCAAAGCATACACTTTTCATATGCATGAGATGAAATAGTGTTGGGCAGAAATACCAATTAGAAACGGTTTCTCCATTCGAAAAAAGGGCTCTGGTAGGAAAATGGATGAAGAAAAGTATATGGAGTGATAAGATGCTTCATTGAAACGAAAGCAAGAGAAGATAGAATCAGCTGAAGAACCCATCTATGGGATAGACATCTCTCTCACTGAAGTAATGCGCGAGCGGTTCCAGTGAGGGGTGCGAAGTGACGGGGAGAGGTTTTCAGCCGGTAAAAATCCAACACACCTCCTGCTTATCTATCACCAGGGGATGTCTAAGAAGATTTTCCTCTACTACCAAAAAAATTATTATTATTAGTTAACCCTAACCTTCACCTTCAAAAGGAATGTGTACAGATTTCACAGCTATCGGACTATTAATTTGTTGGATAGAACATTTTGAGTCAAGCAACTGTTGTTCGTTTGAAGAAAATGGATGAAAAATAATTTCATGTGTTGTTAGAGCAATGCTTTTTGCCGAAAAATTTTATGAACGCTATGAGAACTTTTCAGACGAACTGTTATTGCTAATGAAACACGATTGAAGTTGCTGACCATGAAAAGTTGATCAAAGAAGGTTTACCAACGAAATGTGAAATGGAAACTTTCACCCATAGTTTGTTTTTGTGAAGCATTAAATTCCAGCTAATGAAAGATATAGGCTCATTTTTACAACAAATCAAACCACGAAATCATAGTTATGTGACTAAACCAAAGCAGTTTGAGAAAAAAAGGAAATTGAAAATAAAACATAATCTAGAGGCTGTTGCATTATCAGCAAAATGAAGATTCATTTGAAAAAAGATATTTCCACAGTATGGATACGTGTTAAAACAAATAAACAAATTATTGTGGTTCGTTATGTGAAAAAGCAGATATAAGGTCATCTTTTGGGAGAACTAAGACTAGGGTTATCTCTACCTATCATACACTTCATTGATAATTCATGAAAACCATGAGGTTAATGGTCATAAAATTGGATTGATAAGTTGTTTTTATGCAGGCGCTATATTCGATGACAGTTACTAGTATATTTGTCATTCATCACAAACTAATTCTTTAAAATATCGATTAACCTCCAAATGTACTTAAAATAATGGTCTGTATACACTAACAGAGCTACATATTGTTATACTTTAATTTATTCTCAGAATAATTAGCATCACTTTAATCCTAACTATAGAATAGTGGCTTGCCCATCATTTTGACTCGAGTTTATATTAAACACGTTGAGTGGATGTTAGTAGAGCACAAAGTTTACGAATATGCAGTGACATTCGTTTTCAAGCTTCTACACTACGAGCTTACTTCAAGTGAGTTTATCTTATTCAAACATAATATCCATAATTATTTGACAAGAGCAGCGGGAACAAATAAGTGGAATTTCCATACCTTCGGATTTGGTTTTCCCAAACAATGGATCTTTCAAATAAGGGCGATGACATCTCTCCTTATGAAGACACCATCTATGGGATCGACAGAGAACTCAATCCTCGAATATCAAAGATAAACGAGGCTCCTTAAAGCACTTAGTCGCATAAATCGTCCTCTCTCTTTCACTGCAAAGAAATTAGTTGAAAACCAGAGCCAAACACCCATTACGCCCATTAGGATTCGACAATAGGCAGCACCTACCATAGGTTTCGTCATACTTAGGCTTGTTCTTCAAAGACAGATGATTCTAGCAACACATTTGTGGTTCAGCCTAGCACCACTGACGAGTCCTAAGGCGAGTCGTAACAGCGTTATAAATGCGTTGTGTTTGAGCGATTTCTTTTCAAGGACAAAACGCAAGCACTGCAGGAAAATCCTTAAGGCACTCTGAGAGCGGTTCCTGTGCGAAAGTATCGATTCACATTCAATTTGAATTGCTGGATATTGAATCCATTTGGAAAAACGTTATCAGGAAGTTTATTCCATGTAAAAGCAGTTCTCCAAAAATGAAAGAGTTCTTGAACAGTGAAGTTCGAGGTGTACTGAGTTGAACGATGAGCAGCTACAGTTTGTCGCGTTTTTCTGATATGTACCGCTCTTCGTGGAATCAATGTGCCAAGTCACTTGAACACATCCCGTGAAAGTATCTATAGAAGAGAGACAAATCTCCAATCTTTCTTCGATGTTCCAGATTATCAAGGTTGCAAGTGATGTTCGCGTCTCCAATCAGGTGGATGGCTCTTTTCTGGATAGAATCCAGAGCTTCAGGGTATGCTTAAGGGCGGAGCATGAGAACAATACTCCAAAGAAGGTCTGATCTGAGCTTTATAAAGCATCAAAAGTTGCTGAGGTGTGTACAGT
>WOGR01006647.1:0-12938 GCA_015342045.1 Leptinotarsa lineolata
CATTTTTTCAAAAAATGATTGCTTCCTTCCTTTCTTTGGAAGATTCCCACATTTTTTGTATCAAGATGGAGTAGTAGAAAGCCAAAAACTTTTTTTCCCAAAAGATGTCAAATGCTTTTGAGAGATCTATACATATATTCATAACGTTGGAGTTTTTTTGTCAACTGCATCATAAATACGTGTTATTAATGAATTAGCGTGTTCTGTTGATAGCCCTGCTCTAAAACCAAATTGATGATTAGAAATGATATGTTGGTTTAAGAAATTCGTAATTCTACTTTTCAACATTATTTCGATTACCTTGGCTAACGATGAAATCGATGATATAGGCCTGTAATTATTTATATCTGTTTTATCATCTGATTTATGCAATGGTTTAATGAGACCAATTTTCAAGGCTTTAGGGAAAATAAGTGGTATCAAAACATTTACTGATCAAAAATTTCAAAGGAAGAACACCGCAAAAATGAATGTTGAAATCACCGAAATATATAACAATAATTTTCATTTGTAGAAATAGACTGTCGATGCAAAACGGAAAATTTGCAATACGTCATTAGTCAGAGCTAATTTTTTTGCAGTATAACCAATTGCTGACGTTTAGGTACATGGGTAGGCACTTCTCTATGTTGTGAATTAATTAATGTTTTGTTCAGTTATTAGCTGACTTGTATTAACTCTATCATTTTATTTTTGTGAAACACGAAGTCGGACCCTACTAGGTGTTGCCAGGTAATTTTCGCTATTCATAGTTATTCAAAAATCATTTTAGAAAGTCAGATTCATCAATAGATTTCAATTCTTAAACAATAGAACGCAGCTCGAAAGCCAAAACAGGAGATCTACTGCAAAAACAGTAGACATAGCAACACCGAACACTGAATTGATTCCGAATATTACGCAGTCTAATTGCTTTACAGCTTCTTTGTGAAAGATCTGATCTTACTATTCCCTATCCATGATGATAATTTAACAATTTTATCAAAAAAAAAAAATTATTTCTAGATGCGTTTAGCTAATACCGTAGCTTCTGCTATTCCCAGCGGAAACCAATTCAACAAATTAACAATCATGAAAATCGGTCTCGAACAATTCGAGCAATTAATCTAATGATTGCAAAACAGTATAAAAAATAGTCCATGGTCATTATCCTAGATGGTTACTCAAAAGTATGGTGAATATAAATGGGTGTAATTATGAAGTTGTAGACGGTGGTTTCGAAAATTTATGCAGTTATAAATTCTTGAGTCTCTCCCAAATGAAGACTCAACGCTCAAATCATTGTAAATATTCAGAATGTATTCAATGCACATCCGCCTTTGAAGCGGAAGACCGGGGTTCAATTCCCCGCCGGGCCACCGTGCTTGGTAATCGCACGTTAAAAGGTGAGGCCTCGTTAATCCATTGCTCGCACAAGTTTCGACTTCTGAGGGTTGACGTTCGTCAGCTGGTTAACGGAACAAACAATTTTAGAACAATTTTTAGAATATTCCGGGATATTTAGTGATGACTAAAGATCAACCTGAGTTGTAGTACTTCCATATTCAAAAATTTAATAATCAAGTATTTACTAATAATAATAAATGAATTTATTGACAGCAAAAATAACTTGATACAATATACAGAAAAAAAAATACAAATATGACAATAGGATACAAGATTGAACAGAGTTCATTTTTCCTCTTGCGCCTTAAATTTATGTCTGAAAGATTAGGAATAGTAAGCAAACTTTCAGCATTTAATTTTTGATAGTTTTAGTAACTCCCTAATCACAATAAAGAACACATTATTCCTACTTCGAATAGACAAATAGCAGTATCTTTCAATGAAAGTGCTAGAATCAGACAAAACGTAGTTATTCTAACTGTTTGGTATTCAATCAAGGTCTCGCATCCCTGTATATAAGGGAAAAAGTGAGGACACAGATCCCGATTCTACATCGAGCTCATGCTCTGTCTCTTTATCTTCTGGGTAACTGTTTGATCCCTTTTGCATGCCTTTGTGTATGCTTTTTCATTTATTTACTAATCAACAACAAGTTTTTTTGTTGTTAAAATTGGACTTTCGTTAGGCTTAATTTTATAGTTCTATTCAGAAGCAAAAATATTGAAATGTAGTTCTAACGCTTTAAAGTGGTAGTTTAGTTTAGCTATTATTTTCGTGTTTTTCGATGTGTGAAATAGTTTTTGTTCTTGATGTATACTAACCTCTTTTTCCATGTTTTACTAACCAATCCAGAACCAAATCTTCTGGTAGCAAGTCTAGCAAATCGAAAATTCCTGTTCTGAATAGGTAATTAATAATTTTCGATACTGAGCATGCAAATTTCAATTTGACAACGTAGCTATGTCAAAATTTGTTACATTTTAGGCTTTTGTTCCCTGTTGATAATATATTTTATGTTGATTGTTTCACAAATGTTCATTGAGAATACAAATTTTTGCCAATATTTAAAACTTTGTGTGATATTACCATTTTATGCATGTATTACAAGAACCTGAGTTGTCAAATCATCTTGATCATCATATTTGATTATTGTTTTGCAGAGAGTACATGCGATTTTGTTGAATTTTAATACAATAATCTTGAAATCACTCTATTAAGTATAAACTAACATTTGCCTGTTAGAATTCCTTGATATTTCTAAGTTTTACTTTAAATCTAAGTGACAAGAAAGTAAATCAGGAAGGCTCTTCACAAAAAAAATCTTTAATATTTTACCAAACTTCCAGAACACATCATATTTTTATTCAGGACAACTACAATGATTCAAAATTGAAAGAACTATAAAAAATTCAGAAAGAGGAATGCAACCAATTAGATAAAAATCAATATGTTGTTAAATCAAAGAATTTACAAAATTCATTGGAAATGTTTTCCTTTAAAAGAGTTAATAGAAGCATATATAGTTTACCATAGCAAAAACAATCGAACAAAGTAATTTTATAGTTGATACATTTCGAATTTTCATCAAGTATTGGCCAGTTCCATAATATAAATAAAGAAAAAACCATCTGATATAATCACAGTTTTGAAAAAAAAATCAATAAAAATAAACTACGAGGAAAAATTTTTTCTGGCGTAACTAAAAATTCAAGTGCTTATTATTTAAAAGATTCCTCATTGTTTTTGTTTCTTTAACATTGTAAGAAAATTTGAAAATCATATGGGTTAGCCTCTTTACAGATAACTATTGAAATGTTATTCTTATTCAATTCTCACCTTGTTCAAGTTTTTAAATCATCATTCGAACAAAAACTGCTTAAAATAATAAGTATGACAGTTATTGCAATACTGAATAACCCGTAAAGTGCAGACTTCATGATGAAGTTTTCAAAAGAAATCAAGCAATAATGACTTAATAGCATGATCAGATTACAGAACTTATGATTACGCATTGTTAATAGTAATAAAAATTATGAATTTCAGCAGTTCGGACTTCCATTGTCTAAAATTTATAAAATGATTTGAAATCCCTGAAATAAACAATACAATTGAAATTTAAAAGAATAACTAAAAATGGCAAATATATTAAGCAAAAAACTTGAAAAGAATTCACAGTGAAATAAAATACGAATGAAAAAATGAATAAATACAATAAAATAAATTAATATAACTAAAAGTTGAGTGATTTCAAACCACGTTACTTCACGGCGTTTCGATTGTTAGTATCTACAATCGTCTTCGGGTGATGACAATGGAAGTACGAACTGCTGAAATTCACCACGAAACATTGTCATTCACCTTCAAACATAATTAACAGTCATGTTGCTATCAACATAAGAACCAAAGAATTTAGTACTGTCTGACGAAATCACATCATGACTACTTACTCTGACTCGAAAATCGTCAATTTTTTTATTAGTTCTGGAATAGATTTGCATCAGTCTTACTGGGATTTACAACTGGGTAGTTTTAACGGTACTAATCTGTAAATTCGACAGACAGCTCATTGAGTTTAACTTGAAGCTCCTCCGGGCTATCATCGGCATCCGCAGCAAGTGTTATGACGTCTGCGTAAAGAATTATTCAATTTGTATTCACGGGTACATGTTCTGGCATATCATTGATAAAAAGCAGAAACATCAGATGTCCCAAGATGGATCCCTGAGGAACTCCATTTCGTTGTGATTGACAGTTATAATATTTCACAAACATCTTCCTGAGAGCTAAGTATGACAACAGCCATGAAAGTACATTTTTTCTAAATCCTAGCGAGTATAACTCACTCAGGAGTATTTCATGATTGATGATATCTAATGCCTAGGATGAGTCGAAAAAAGAGCACACACGTAGTTTTTCTTATCAAGGGCATCATAACTGAACTGTTCTTCCACTTAACCCTAGAAATACCTCTCTATTGAATTTTCTTTAAATAGTACAAAAAACAAAGAAAAAATATACATGTTTATCCACATTACGACAAGTAAGTTTACAGAAGTAGGAGCGAAGCGATATGAAGTTCTGGAATCATATCCCTGACGTGTATTGAATAAGTGGCTAAATAGATTATACTTGAATTTTTGGAACCCAGCTGTACGTAATTCGAGGGGAAGGTCGTTCATCACATGGCATATTTGATAACTGACAAAAAGAAGGTGGAGTGAGTGTTCCCCTGAACCTGCTATTGACGTTATGAACATCCGTTCGAAAAGAATTTGTTCTATGAAGGTAGACATGCTTTCTGGTAAGAATAATTTTATAGAATAGGTTGGCGGCTTGCAATATTCTTCTATTATTCATATTCAACCAATAGGCAGTATTATCATAGTTAAAATGTTATATAACTAGTGCTTCACATAATACCAATTTCAGTTTCAGTGGAAGGTACTGCCTTAACTCCATATCTTTTCCATCACTCTGTGGCAAAAGGATAACTTCAATGCCAATCCTCCCCCCCCCACACACACACTCAACTCCATATATGAATTTTAAAGAAGAATATGCACGTCGTATTGAGTTATTCAAGTTCTATTCGAATCTGAGAGTGTGGTCAAGGATGACTCTGATTTTTCGCTTCTACCAACTCGATAATCACGCCATTGATTGATATGTTTAGGTACTCTAAAATATTAGATCGTCTATACTTTGGTCCAAATAATAGAACATTTCATTTTTGAGAGTTTAAGAGTAAACAGTGTTCCGTTGCAGCCCTATAATAATTATCCAAGTCTTCATTAGGTATTATGCAAGAGTCATTTATATCTAGAGGGGTGAAACTATAGTAAATTTGGGTGTCATCCGCATAGAGGTGCACCTTGCAGTGATTAAAATTTTTGAAAAGATTGGAGGATTAAAGTTCAAACAGGATCAGCCCAAGTATAGAGCCTTGTAGCACTCCACGTTGAAGCGATAGGGGAGATAAAAAGTTCCATCAACTCTTTGACTTCTTCCATCAATATAACTGTCAAGCAAGGTGATAGCTGACGTTGATAGACTTAAGTTGTGTAATATTGATATCAATAAGTCATGGTTTATAGTGTCAAAGGCTCTGCTGAAGTCAAGAAGTACTAGAGCTGTACAATGTCCTCTGACAATGTCATCTACAACATGCAGCAATGTTGTAGTGTAACTGAATCTCTTCCGAAACCCAGACTGAAATGTGCTCCAGGAGTTGTACTTCTATGGCTTTCTCAAGTATTTTAGATATCACCGGAAGTACACTAATGGGTCGTAAGTATTTAAACTCAGTGGGAATCTTTTTTTGATAACACTTTCACAACAGCACTGACCCAAATCTTAGGAAAAACATTTTCAATCAGGCAAAAGTTCATTATGTGAGTAATGTACCCAACAATATGTGGACAACATAGCTTTATAAGCATTATATTCAAATTATCACAAACAGTTGCATTTGTCTTAATATCATTTATTGTTTGAAAAACAAAAAGATCATTCACTTCTTTGAAACAGAATTTTGAGGTAGTTGAACAGTTACTTTTGTAATATTCAAGTAAGTTTGGTGGGGGTTCCATTATTGGTATAGAATTAACAAAAAAATCATTGAGCTCATTAATATTTTTCAGATAATCTAGAATACTTTTCTCCTTATCTTTAATTATTTTATTTTGTTTCAGGATACGCCAATTTTTTTTCGAGTCATTTTGTTAAAACCGAAAAGTAAAAAATGCCTTCTTTTCTTTTTCTATTGCTCCATGCAAATGATTTCGTATATCTCTGTTGAATCTAAAACTAGTCTCTGACTTTGTCTTTCTATACTTCAACAAAGCCTTATCTCTTGTTTTCATCACATTTCCTATTGTGTCCCGGTGCCCTTGGTTTGGTTACTTTTGCACTCACTACTGGAGCACGTTTATCAAATAGATTATTCAAACCGTTGACAAGAAATGACACCTTCTCATCAACACTACTTTGGTCGAAAATACGAAATGAAGGAATTTGAAACAAATCCCGCTGAAAACCATTTTCCTTAAAATATTTAAAGCTACGATATTTAACAAATTTTGAGATTTTTTTCCTGGTACTCCTAACATACAAGCTACCATCGAATGGTAAGATATTCCTACACTATCAATAATATTTTAGTTATAACCAGTCGAATCCAATAAGATAGGACATATTTACGAGCCACCGGTAGACAGTTGTTTCAGTCTGTTGGGCATTGTCAGTACTGGGCAGGCGATCCTCGATTGAAGGCAAATAAGAATAACCAAGAAAAGTTCTTACTAAAAATTAATGCGTAAACGCAAGCGGGACATAAGTGGAACGATCTATTGATCTTTTGATTTTCATGGAATTATTTTCTCATAAAAATCAACAGTTTGAATCCCTTTGAGAATTACTTTTTCCAGATAATAAACCTCAAAAAATTAACTGATTAGACATTATTCCGTACTTCATAACTGATCCTTTTAGCGCATTCAATATAATCGGTTATTAAAGTTGCTCTTCTAGTAGAGAAATTATAACTGTTCATATAATATTTCCATTCATGTCATAAGGCATTGGTTCAAATAGTTACTCTCATTCGTGAAATTAATTTCCAGAGTTAGTTCCAACCCCAAAAACGCCTAATTGTTTCAGTAAACCGACGCTCTACAATGGTTCGAAACAAAAACAAAAAGCTTTCAAATCGAAAAACTCGCGAATAGATACATCTTTTTCAGTGGTTGCTGCTTCAATTATTTCCCATGTTTGCAAATGAAATACAGCGGTATTTCCTATTTGAAGCAGACAACAAAACTGGAGTGTCGAACGTAGAGCTGGGGGATAGGAAAAGGGGATGTATGATTAAATAAACGAAACATCACTTTTTTTTCTCAAATATATTTGGCAGAATGCATCTTCAAAAGTTACATGACCACATGACCAAGGTTTCGATAATATATACCACAAAATGGAGCGAACTGAATAACTCAAATTAAATTCATGAACTTAATAAATCGTACAGAAAATCTTCACAAATTCAAGGGCAGGTAACGTTATAGTTTTCCAGATGTATCTCCCAAAATAGTTTCGAGTAGCAAGAAAAGTCTTCAAATTCCTGATATTCATTAGGTGATTGAGAATATCATTATAATTCTTCAATAATCGCATATTATCTTCATTACTTCTTCAATGAATGATTTTTTCATTCATAATATCTCGAATTCTCGAATTCATTTCACTTCCATTCAAGTGCGTGATATTTTTTCTGTTGAGAATATTCATGATAGAAGTGAAACAATTGTAACACAATGGATTTCATTCAAAACATGTTCCTTAAGTTGAACTGGTAGCTTAAACTATTTTTCAATGCCTTTTATACAAATTACAGAACATAATCAGTTACTAACAAACAACTGTTTTGCAATCTTTATATAATGAGAAGTAAAACAGTTCAAGGTGCCAGTTCAACTGAAGAAGCTACGGTCTAGTGAATAAAAGTCACATAATGGAAAATGTTTCAATTAACATGGAAAATGTAACTGATTTTCATCAAGTGAAAGGTCAGTGTATTGAAAAAATTATTCGAAAATGTTTCTGTTCAACTTCTATTTCTATGTTTTCTAATTCATTTTCACTTTCTCTAACATTTCGTTTCTATAAACTTCGACTGAGTAAGAATTTAAATTTGTTATCGTTTTCTACCATGAAAGGGCTTTCATCTTTCCATAAACCTTGCCAACCAAATTCAATCAGATATCACCAGGCACATTTATATCAATAAAACTATTTCTTCCAATGACCATTATCTTAACTTTTTTGATGTTGTAATCTTCCACTTTTGGCCACGTTTTCGATCATTTATTATCACATCACGACTGTCATATGGTTTGATTGGTTCTAATTGAATTGGTGATTCAAGACTTATTTTATATGTCATTCGATCCGTAGAAATGATTAAATAATGTTACTTCATCTATATGAAATTGAAGGGGTTATATTTTTAGGAGTGATTAATTTTTGGGAAAAAAGTTTTTGGCTTTGTACTACCCCATCTTGATACAAAAAATGTGGGAAAGAAAGGAAGGAAGCAATCATTTTAAAAAGAAGTAACTCTAAACATCAAAATGGAGTAGTGGAAAGCTGAATTCTTCTATATATTATGAAATTTCTATTTTGTCGTGACATTTTTGCCACCACCGTTGTGAAGGACGCAAATTCAAGAATGCTGCTGTTTGTGTGTCTGCCTGTTTGTGCACTCTGCCTAATTTGTTAATAGTACTGTCACTTTTTTCATCTTTAGCAATTAAATTGAAATGTTATTATGAGTTCATTTTTAGTAGGTAAGTTTACCCAGCGTCGGTGTTACCTTCTTCTTGCTTTTTATCCTTTTCAAACGTTGGTTCAAACCAATCTCAGGTCAGTATGGGATGTAGTATCACTCCCAGTACTCAATAACAGTAGTTTGCTTATTTCCTCAAAATTATCTGAAGGTTTGTTGAGCTTGGAAACAATCGACTATGTCAAATGTGAGTGAAACGTGAAAACTTTGAATTTTCTTCGACTTTCTAACATGGATTTTGATCACGAATTTCTTCGGCATGAATTTCTGTTCAAAAAATTATGGAAGTGATTATAAGAAGTTTGAACGTATCTTTGAATCGTCAAATTCCATTTTGGACCTTCCCACTCCTATTCATCAACCAATCTTCAATATAAGTATATATCCAATTGTAGTTTCTTGGTAATCTATGTTCACTGTCTAGTGAAGTGAACATATGTGAAGAAGCTATTGTATAATGAAACATGTGTTGCGGTTTTGTAAGCCGTTTAATGAAAAACCTCACAATTGAATGTTATTTAGATACGTTATAATGGATAGAAGATTGTTGAAGGAGATGAAATAATATCATTGAGAAAATATATATCAATCAATCAATCAAGGTATTGTCGGGAGTACGAGGTTCTTGAAGACAAAGCTTATAAATATACATATATAACTACGATTAGGTGAAATTACATAGATAATTTGAGTTTATAGGTTTCACACATACAAGATACAATTGAGGAAGGATAAATAATATATAAAAAATGTTTAAAATATAGTCAATACAGTAATAACATACCTTTATACTTTGACAAAAATTTAAAATGGAATAATGGCTATTTATACAAAGGGCAAGAATAAATTGTGTATATAAGTGAATGTGTATTACATATTAAAATTTAGGGTATAAAATTAAGGGTTACGCACCAAACTCCGAGTAAGAAGAACTTTTGCTATCTACAGACTGGAGACAAATAATTCATCTAGCTCATAACAAGCTTGTTGTATGAGGATTTTTTGGGTATCTCTTCTGAATCGCGTGAGACATATAGTGTTCCTTATGGCCTTGGGTAGGTGATTATATATTTTGATGACGTTATATTTCATTGAGTCACTAATTATATTATGAGATGGTGTTGGTGATCTGATATGATTGCTGCGCAGAGTATTATAGTAGTTATCATTTGTTTCAAAAAGTGACAAGAGTGACTGATTTTAAATATGCAGTGATATTGTTGTGAGTATACCAAGGTCTTTAAATAACGTTCTACAAGAATATCGCGGACGTTTTCGGCATGTATACTTCAGAGCTCTTTTTTGCAACACAAAAACATTTTCATGAAAGTAAGAGCAGTATGCTCCCCAAAATGCAATTTCATAACTCAAATGTGATTCAATTAAAGCAAAGTATGTAGACCTAGCTGCGTTTAGACCCAAATCGTTAGCGATTTTCGAATTGCGTAACATCCGGAAGACAACTTACTGCAGAGATTGTTAATGTTGTAATCAAATTTGAGTTCAATGAGATCAGTGTTTTAGTAAAACTAATTCTCTTTCGATTTTATCCATGAGGTGTTGCGGTGAATTATCATGCCACTTTGGCAGAGATGTTCAGTTGGTTGATGTCATTTATTTATAGTAAAAATAGAAGGGACCGAGTACTGATCCCTGGGGTACTCCCAAAACAATACTTGAGACTCTTGAATCAGTGCTACAGCGCACTATTTGACTGCAGTTGTTCAAATGAGATCTTACCCATTCTAGGCTCGAGTTTTTAATTCCATAACATTCGAGTTCATGCAGTAGAGTATATTGACTTACGCAGTCAAAGGCTTTGAAAAAGTTGCAGAAAACCTCAACAGCACAATCGTCTACATTTATGTTACTATATACCTCTGATATACAGGGTGTAACCGAATATGTGTAAAACAATTAAGGAGGTGATTCCTCTTCGAAAAAAAGATAGGATCTTTCATATAAAGAAACTTCATTGGAGCATTCCTTGTTAAGATACAGCCCCGTAAAGGGGGTACATAAAATTTGTATAACAATTTTTTTCACTGAAAAACACTGAAAAAGTTACAATATTGAAATTAACCTGACGTTTTGTACTACCAAAAAGACACTTAGCCAGTAATTCATTTGGTTTACCCCATGGTTGTAGCGGGTGGAAAACGCAACCCCTTAAATTCATTTCCAATTCAACTTTTTGTATTATTATTTGTTTACCATTTAAAAATTTATTTCCTATAGCCTGTTTCATTCTAAACAAAAAATGTCTCTTGGATTTTTTGGCCAAAATAAACCAGTTCGCAACAAAAAATTATTTTACAAACAACTACAGAGATACATCGTCATAAATGCGAACTGGATTTATTGTTATTTTGTAGTTAGTACCTGCATTAAACGATTGAATGGTAATGAAAGAAAGAGCCTAATAGCTCCAATTGCAATTTTTTTTGCAATGTAGACATTTTTTCTGTACTCCACTGCACGAAGAATGAGACATATGGAAAAGCTACATTTCGATATATTCATATATATTTTTCTCGTGCTTATCTGTTTCAAGAATTGTGGAACTGCGAGGAAAGAGCACATCTAGCCTCGGAAAGGCTGTTTTGAAATATTGGAAATTAAGTCGATACATTCGTCTCGCCAAAACCCTTCAACATATTTCGTGTTTCTCCATGAAATTAATTTTTGTAATTCAGTAATGTAGCGGTCTGGCGGATATACTTCTCCACATATATCATCGGAATTTATTCTCAGTTATCTGTTTTGTTTCGTTTATGATTCTTGAAATTTGTTTAGTCTATGTTCAATGTCTATTTGTTAGATTTATATCGAGAATGTTTTATAAGCATCACGCAGGGTGATCATTAAAAAATCTCTTCAATACTTGCAGCAATAATAAAAATGCTATTCAATGAATATTTGGATACCCATTTTGGAGATACATGAAATGAATGGAATAATAAAAATACTAGAACCAAAACATTTGAATTCGTTAGTTGAGAAAGAAAATAACAGAAAAAATGAACAATTAATATAATTTGTGGAGTGAAGTCAAATTTGAATAACGCAATCGCCTAGTTTCACACTTCGAAATCTGTGGCAATGAAATTTTATAATAGGAAAAATAATATTTGAGATGGAAACAATTGTGGATGAATCCTTAAATTGGAACTCTCATATTGATGGTGTCTGGAAGAAACTCAGTAAAGCATTTTTTGCAATAAAACAAATGAAAAACTGTGTAGATCATAAAAGTCTATTATGCAATAGTTTTCTCACATATTTCCTTGAATATCATGGCTCGAGGGTGCAGCTCAGATTTCAACAAGGTCTTCATAAGGTGGAAATATATTCTGAGACTGATTTTCAACATGGAATGTCGTTGTAAACCAGTATTCATAAGAATGGAATTGATGTCTATCCCAGCACTGTATAGTACAAATGTGTAGTCATTGTAAGGAAAAATCTTACAACTGTCACAACTAATGAATCCTCTGACAATTTTTATACTCGTCAATTGAGAATAACCCCCCACAGTACAACTCAATTCCAAAAATTACCCCTTTATAATGGAATCATCCTGTATAAATAAACTGCCAACTTCGATTAAAACTTTGTACTCTGAAAATGTGTTCTGTAACCGTGTTGAATCTTTGCTTATTGATAAGTGTTACTATAGTACTTAATTGTACTTATTGGCGAAATTGACTTATAATTATTATAAAAATAATTAAATAATGAGAACATTAAAAATTAGTCAATCAATCAATTCATTACTGCTTTAGTTATAACAAGATACTCAGCTATACATACATAAATATAACAGTTATCCTTTTTTATCCCAAGGGTTTTCCTAAGCACTCAAGGCGCTTGTTTTGTGCATTCCCTTGAAATAATTCAGGAATTTCATTAGGTAAATTAAATTAAAGTGAATGGTGATATTATACATAGTAATGTTAATGTACTGGTCTTAAAAATACATTCATATAAATAAATAAATACATTCTATCTGAAATCTGAAATTGTTTCATTTTCTCCAGTTTCTTTCATCATTTGTTTTATTTTCCCATCTTTCATTTCAATATCCGAAGCGGTTGATGTGGCAAGGATCCATATTTTTATTCACATTTACATTACAACGATGAGGTTCGTTCATATTAATTTACATACATACACAAATACACACGTTAAAACATTTAGGTCTATCTTC
>WOGR01006648.1:0-12938 GCA_015342045.1 Leptinotarsa lineolata
AAAAAGAAACGTGTCGTGATATATTTTTTAAATAAAGTGTGTGGAGATCAAATCGTAAGGTGTACTTTATGAAATTACTAAGTATTTTCGCCAATTAACGGTCGAATCAATCAGAAAAAAAATCCAATTTGAATTGCAAACGGCCATTTTCTACACCTTTTTTTCATAACATGATGACAATTCATTCACCCAGAGGAGAAACGTGCCAGACTGTCGATCCTTTGTTACAAACTGTTTCCATCTAGACCGATATGGAGTAATCCCTGCATATTTTTGATATATGGCACATTGATACATTCAGGTCGACGTCGATATTATGAGACGAAGTTGAAGATTTTTCCACCCCATGTTCTACTGCTTGGAACAACGCTTCTTTTCTAATAGACAGGGGATCTAATTGAGTCGTTTGTTTGTTACGTTATTTAATTCGACATTTGATGATGAAAAATTCTTGGATTGGAATTTTTTCTAGCATTTCAAATAGTGACGACCATCTCTGACCAAGTTTCAATAGTGATTACGTCGTCTCCAGCAGTAATTTTTTCTCATTGTTGAAAAAGAGTCTAGCTCTTTTCGTCGTAATGTCCACGGGTGTTTCATTCTCTCATTGCTACAAGCGCCATTCTCATAGGTCCATGTAGCTGAAGTAGAAAATTCTGCTTCATTTCAATGCCTCTCAACCAGCTTGTAAAGTTCCAGACTCATTGAGTGCATGGGGATACGAAAGGTGGAAAAATGGCTTTACATCGGCTCCAAACTTCTGCATAGGTTCATACATTATTTCACATGATGGTTAACAGAAATTTGTATCTTATCACAAACAAAAATATTCTCCTTTGCACCAGTGGGTTCGTCAGCAGTGTAAAGCTTTATACAGTCAATGGAACCCCAAAACGAGAAGGAACATGCGTTGAATGTCCAGTTAGATACATGACAGACGACCCGGGTGAACTTTTTGTTTTGGAAAGTTTTCTGTGGAGGATGATCAAATGATTCGGTAAAATATATTACCACGAAGACATGTTTCGAGCATGCACTAATGAATATAGATACTGAGGAGATATTTGGGGAATATTTCGAAAGTCTAAATAATGCTACAAATGGACAGCAGAATATCCAGAGATAAAAGCGGAACCATGCTTATTGGAAAAACACTCATATGGAAAGTTTATGACAAATCACGAAGAAGTAACGAAATTTGAATTATGGATACGAATTACCTGAAGTTTCGTTCCTAAGCCTACCGGCGTTAGTGCAACAATTGCATTTTAACATAAACAGCTGCAATGTCTCACATTAAAAATCTCATCAAGCTCATCCCGGACTAAAACTTCGGATACGTGAGATTTCATAAGACTTATCAAGTGGTTTGAATTGGAGATGAAGAAATCTTTAAACTAAGAGGAGGTCTGCGAAGGAGTTATGGTCGCCAAAATGAGATGAGGTCACTAAAAACTCCCCTCAGAGCAGCTGGATTATTCCGCTGAGACTTGAAAACTCTTCGAGAAAATGAGCGACTAAGCCTTATAGTGATGAAATGCCTCTCTTCATTTGTTTTCCACAAAAAACAAGCAAAGTATATTACTTTATCTGTGACATTTTGACATGTAGCTGGTAGTGGTAGGTAGTGAAGACACGCCAGAAGAAGCTATTTTATGGCGAAACACGTGTTGCGTTTTTGTAAAACTGTTTAGGGAAAATCTCACAATAAAGTGTTTTTTCAATACGTTAGTTATGGATTTTCATCAAGTATCGGCCAATTCCATCATATAGCTGGTATGCAAAGTGTGTATTTACAACAAGCAAGCAATATATGTTTGAATCTGTATTTGTTTTCGAGAAAATCATATACCTTTCAATTTTATCTGAAAGCATTACTTTCATCTGAGACATGACTGCAGCAAAAATGATAAGTAGAAATTGAAACGTCCAGCGTAAAAATAATCTGTTGAAAACACTTTCCCCTCACCAGAACAAAAAAATACTGTTTCTACACGCCGGTTTTAATCGAGAAGCATCAGTATTTTTGTCCTGGTGAGGAAAACGTATTTTTGTTATCCTAAAAATAGTAACCCGTCGGTTCCAATTTTGGACCATAGTCAAAGGAGGAATTTCTCAGTCCAAATAAACTTTTGAAGTGATTCTATTTTCGCATCGGTCGTTGATGAACATAACCTGGAAAACATACATGAAGTTCAATGCTACTAGCACGTTCCGATATGTGGAGGGGTTCGCCGTGTGTAGGTAAGTGTGCCAACGGCCGCTATTGACCTCCGCGAAGACAACACTGTTACGTTCGCGTCGTCTTAGACCGATTGCAGTCATCGCTTGCTTGATTGTTATTGCTAATAGGAATGGCCTTTGCCGAGGTGAATTGCCTTCCGCATTGGAGATAAAGATCCTGCGATATGGAGTCCGTTGATCTCGTGACAGCATGTGGCCATTCGTCTGAAGACTTTCAAGATTGTCTTTTTCAGTTCAGAAATAATTGTGATGGCAGAGAATAATACAAATTTGCTCATGAAATCCATGATAGACTACTCTCAAAATCAATGATGGCCCTGAACTCATATTATGATGTACACAACTTGTTTTTTAACGGAAATGACCTCGAATTTCAGGATAGTTATTTAATTTAGAAAAAATGGTGCTTTACTTGACAGGTGCTTTAGTATTTGAAATACTGAAACACCTGTATGAACTGTAAATAAATTATGGAACATATTTCGCGAATAACAGTTTGTTATTGTATTATCTGAATAGTGATTGAATATTACGCCTACTGGTAATTGATAAAAGAATACTGAGTGGTGTACATAGAACATTGTTTCGGAGGGCACTACATTTGTTTATAAAAAATTCGTATCAAATATATTTTTAGGTTCATGTACTATTAATCAAATTTCATTTTGTTTTTGTTGATAATGATTCGAAGAAACGTGTAAAGAGGAAATATTTATACAATTCATAAAATCTCGGGGAATTGCAGAACCCTAGACACTTTACCTATACAAGGTGTCCCAAAATGTAGTGAGTAGATAGGCTATATCTCCATTATTTGTAAATTAAGAAGATAAAAAGAATGGCCTGCTGAGATCATCTTCGAAATCATTATAACCATGGCAGTTTCTGAAAAACTACATCCAACTTTGTTTTTTTTTAAATATAATTCCAAGAAAAGTTTCAGTTGGCAGTTGACCTATAACAAAGTTTTGTCATTGCCTCCTAATGGATGTATTGTGCTTGTATAACAAGAATCTTCTTTTATCACATTCCCAACCGTTTTTGACTTAATATCGTATACGCGGGGTAAATAGTGAAACTTGAATGCAAAGAAAATGCTTTCAGAAAACACCAGAGTGGGAAAAATGAAAATAATAATTATAATAAGATAATAATTATCAGATATTCACAGGATTACTACACAATATAGTATATGAAAGTGGTAAAATTTCACTTACATGAAATAGTGTCATCCTTAAGTTACTTCTTTGAATGATCTACACATCTTTGTAAAGAATTTATTTTGAAATCAATTGCTTCCTTCTTTTCTTTGGAAGATTATCACATTTTCTGTATGCAAGTGAAGAAGTAGAAAGCTATCCTAAAAATATACCCCTTTCAATCTAAACAAGATTCCTGTGGCTGGTATTGTATCCAATATCCGAATGAATGTTAATACGTACTGCCATTGATAACATCAGTACATTTAACTCTTTCGTGACATAGAGTCGTAATAGTGATTGAATTGAGAACTTCATCTTGTAATGTTATCCAGATTAGTGCTGAAGAGGCAATAAGGCAATTTTCTTATTCCTAAACATCGGGTGTCCGCCGTTGAGGATGAGAGTATTCCATGTAAGTGAAAGTTTACACCTCTTCCATATATGTACTACTAGTTGTTCGCCCTCGTAGAATATGGTTTGTCACATTGAGTTTCGTGACACACCATTTTAAACAAATAGTTACAATACTTTTTTATTAACCCAAAACTTCAGATTTCCAACTTCAAAACTGACGAAATTCAATGCAATCTTTAAACTCCTATTTCCCTCATCAGGGGTGGAAATTTCTGATTCCTATTCCTGATGATTATTTATTTACACTATAACGTACATGTATATTTCAAGATTCTAGATTCAGTTGTTTCGGCTGTACGTTAATATAAGAGTGTCAGTCAATCAATAGTTACCCACTTCTTTACTTCAAAAATACAGCAACTAAAAAAATATGCCAACTGCACTAAGTAATGAATAGCTTCGAGAATCGAATTATGTTACCTATGAAGAAATTTCGCAAAAGTAACATAACCGTCAATGACGTCTACCCTCACGCGTCTGTCAGCGTTCGAGTCGCATTCTCGGCGATGGCGCTTCATTGCTTAGACCGTGCTAGGAGTGATTTTTGTAAAAGTCAATGTTCTTATAAAATTAATTATTTCGAAAATATTGTTTCTTTCGTGTAATTCAATGTTTATATGAAAGTGTTTGTTTCGAGAGGGCTTTTTCTTCGAATTTGTGTTTAGAAAGTTACTTCTTCGCATGATCTACACATCTTTGTGAAGAGTTCATTTTTGAAATTATTTCCTTTCTTTCTTTCCACATTTTTTTATAAAGATTAAGAAATAAATATCCGAAACCTATTTTTCCAAAAAAAAATATCATAAAAATATTCTTCTTCCAATTTAACCAAGATTCCATTGGCTGACATCGATGATAAATGACATGAGTACATTTAACTGATTCCTGAAGTAAAGTCATAATTTAATGGATGAGTTAAGTGCTTCATCTTGTAATGTTATCCATATTGCTGCTGAAGAGGCAGCAATGGGGGAAATACGGATGTTCGACATTGAGGATGACAATTTTCCATATTAGTGAAATTTTACTTCTTTCATATACTATATATTGTGTCGCAATCCTGTATTTGGAGTACAAACCAAATAGGAAAGAGTGTTTTTTGTAAAATTCAATGTTCGAAAGGGAATCGCTGGAATCGCTTTAGGCTTTGCCAAATAATCAGTGAACACCTGGACTGCAAGAAGAGTTTCAGACTTCTGACAAAATCTATCAGGATTGTTCTATTCCAAGGCGTTTATACTTCCTTTGAAGTATGTCACCAAACAATTATTAGAACACACCAAGAATGAACTATGTTGTCCAAATCGTTATATGAGGACCAAATTAACTAAAAGGACAATTTGTACGGCCCAGTCTCGACTTACCTACTAGGTTAATGGACTGACACCTATCAGAAAACAACTATTCCCCTGGCTAATACCACGAAGGGTGTTGGATTATCTCCAACAGGTGTCAGTGCAGGAAGCTTCACAGACGTATTTCCTCCATATGCTATTGGCGATACAACTGCTGACCTGAACAAATTGTTCTTTTAGTTAATTTGATTTACTGCCAGTCTTCAAGTATGCCCACTAAATAAATGTGAAGGTTTCTTTCCTTATATAAGGAATTAGGCGAATTTTGGATATGCGGTTGGTTAGTACCTTGTTTACCAGATGGAGCGATGACAAATTTGTTGTTTGTCGTTCGCGTCAGATTGATGAGAGGAATGATACGATTTTTAATTAATGAATATCATCAACTTCAAGTTGATGATGGCCATTACCTTGCACTGACAAGAGGCCAAATAGCCCGAAACCGGCATGCAAGTGTGCCCGTTCCTATAAATGAAAATCGATTCCAGCAGTTGTATCACCCACATTATATGCAGAAAATACTTCTATGAAGATTCCAGCACTGACACCTGTTGGATATAATTCAACGTCCTCAGGTTTATAGAGTTTCACTCCTAGCATCTATTTTTTTCTAGAACAACAGAAGCACTACAGAAAAATCCTCATAGCGCTCTAAGAGCAAAAGTAGTGATTCACGTTGAATTTGAAACGCTGGAGATTAAATTCATTTCGGAAAAACGTTCTCAGGAAGTTTATTCCACATAAAGAAAGATACTCAGATACTCAGAAAAATACAAAAATACTCAAAATATGACATCAGTTTTTTCCAGAAACTATATCCATTTTGTCGAGTTTGACTAAACAATAAATCCTTGCAAGTATAGTGAGTATAGTTCTCGCTCATTCGAAAAGCTTTATATAAAATGCATGTTACTATGGTAGCAATTGACTATGAGGTAGTCAAATCACTATGTTCAGTGGCGAATCATACGCAATTGCGATAAGAAGTGTTATTAGTGATTACGTTCATTAATTATCCATCCAATTCATTTCAAATATCATTCAGAAACCAGTTATCAAATACAAAATATGATTCAGTGATAGAACAAAAGAATTTTGCTTCGGTATCGACTAATTCTCTAGTGTTCTGTACATAACTTGTTACTAATTCCTAATGCCACATCAGGAACATCGTTATCGCAATTCCCCAACGGACAAGTTTTCGCAAATCTAGGACTTTTTGAGTCCATGAAATATTGGGTGGTATACCACAAAAAACCTGATTGGAAGCGACTAGAATAGTTCTCAGTAAACATTTACAATTTCAAGATCACCCCACTTTATATATCAATCACACAGCAATTGAGGTAATAAAACAAGTGTCTTGTTCTTAACTTCGAAGTACCCCATAGAGGATGATAGTGAGTGACATTTTATATCAATACTCTTTCGTATGTGATTGTGTAACATTTCTGTAAATGATATTTGATAAAATTCCATAATGAATGTTTATAATACAAGTTGGATGGGAAAACGTGTTTTATCATTTAAGTCAATGTTCATATAAAAGTAGTTGTTTCGAAAGGATTTTTTCTTCCAGTTTATAACTGAAAAAAACATCAGTGCACTATCTATGCACTGCAATCCTTTTAGTTCTCTATTTTTTCCTACTTTTGAAAAATTTTCACATTTTTGTTCAATGATGGAGAAGAAGAAGAAAGCCAAAACTAAGGAACACTCAGATCCAGCGATGGATCCCAATTCAAATTTCCCTCGTAACTTCACTTATGTGGTCTATTGAAGATATGAGTAGATACAACCTGAGCCTTCGAAGTGAAAGTACTCTAAAAATTTCTCTCCTAACTCACCAAAATTGAAAAAACGCTTCTTGATGTAGTTTGGTCAAAATATCTGGCATCCATCCTTAAGAAATTATTACCAAAGTTGGTATGATCTGATGGCATCTAATTACTATTTGGTTTTGATCACAAGCTGAGTTATGGTCCAAAAGTTGTAGCAGGCCCAGCATATTTATTGAGCTTGGCGATGTTTAACTCAAAACTGAAACAAAGTTTCATCACGTCAGGAAATAACCCATCCAAATTTATTAATATCATTCCCAATATGTAATTTCTCAATTGCCGTCATTTACATTGAATCAAAGAGAAACGACAACGCTGAGAACTTTATCAAGCTGTCGTTATACCAACGAAATATTTTTCTGCTTCAATGACGTTATCGGTCATATCTACAATCGCAAAAGGCTAAAATTATTCCGCAGCGGTCTGAGCACCTGCAAAATTTGTTTCTTTTGAAGTACAATTAAATGCAATTTTTGAAGTTAATATACGCTTGCGATACGCAGAAGCTTGTGTATGAAAGGATGAAATTATTCAAAATTTTCAAATTATGATGTTTTCGATATTTTGAATGTTTTGCATCTTGACAGAAACAGAAAAAAAGAGCGGCATGTGTCATGGATACATCCTGAGGTCTCGGTTCTCTTTTAAGTGTGCATGATATGCCCTTTTTGTTGACTAATGATTCATATATTCAATAATAAAGAATATGGATACAATATTAAATCGCAGTTCCGTGTTGAATTTTTCAGACTCAAATCATTTATGTGAATGGAGATATGTTTAATTAAAAACAAGCGCGAACTATTATTTCACAACGAATTTACTCTGAAAATGAATAGCTGTTATTTAGAATTTCAGCAAATTCTCAATAAGACAACTCAATCTTCCAAAGTAATATACACTGCCCGCCACTCGCGATGGAATAACCCATTTTCACGGTAAAACATATTAAGTGGCAAAATAGTATATCACTTTGGTCAACTTGATTTAGGTGGTGTGTGCAGTTTGAGCATTTCCATCAGTCCTGAGATTTTCATCATTCTACTTCAATTATTGAAAGATACGGGGGTGTTTTCATAAGAAGTGAGACAAATTCGGATTTTTCAGGACTGAAATTTTTTCAGGAAAAAAGTATTTGTAGGGAGTTAGTAGTCCTGATTATGAATCTGAAGGAATTTTGAGCCTATTTTGCCCCCTAGTATGTTTTACCGTAAAAATGGGTTGTTACATCGCGAATGGCGGGCAGCGTATATCACTTCGGCCAACCCCATTTAGGTGGTATGTGCAGCATTTTGAGCATTTCTATCAGTTCTGTGAGTTTTATCATTCTACCTCGATTACTACGGAAGATACAGGGGTGTTTTCATGAGAAGCGAGACACACTGTATATCAAAAATAATTTGTTTGGATGTAAGCCCCCGGTTTCAGACAAATCCTTCGACATGTCCAAAGGGACAGTCAAGCTTTGTGTGAAACCGTTTTCAAGTGGCCAACAATAAATATCATCCAGCTTTTTTGGAAGCATATTATCATGCTTCCCTTACCGACATGGCAGAGACCAAATATCATGTCGTTAAGCCAGAGTCCTTGGCAGAGATCAAATTACAAGGTTAACCTATATGTTCAAGAAGTGCATTGCCTAATTATCTTTTGATATTGAAAAATACGACCACCGTAATCTATTTAGAGATCAGCTGCTTTTCTCTACAAGGTTATGTTATGCTAAATTCATTCATTTGCCAGTTGGGCAATTGCATATAAACCGAATCTTCTGATTTGTTCGTCCAGTATCCTATCACTCCCTCTCAGTTTGAAGTTGAATTGGTCGTACCTCATCAGGGTGGAAGAATTTGAGGCCCACTGTATATTTATATACCACTCTTGTCGCCCACCAACTAACTATATGACCAAACTAGTTCTATACAGTTTCATGATAATGAGTGAAAATATTTCCAGACCGACCTCTACCTGAAAAACATTCCAAGGTTAGGGCATGTACTGGTTTTTCTGTACGCTCCTGGCTTGTCTCATGGAGTACAGTTCGGTGTCGGCAACATGCAAAACGCGTTGACTAAAATTAGATCTTGGTATCTTGACTTGGGAGATAATTGTGGGAATGAGGGTCTCAGGAAGGAAGATCGACTGGCAACCGTTTGTCAAATTTTTCAGTATCAAGTACCAGTTGATCTGGTAGACCGGAGACTGACCTGAACACATCAGGTTTTCTACTTCCAAAACCGATCAAATAGTCAAGTTCTGTCCTTTAGTATAGCGCAAATCTGAGTGTAATCTGAGAAATAAACTTGTATTATGTAGCACGTTGTTCAAACTAGCTATTATGTATTCTTTAGACGTCTGGAGACAAACCTCCTTCTCCTCCTGAAAAAGATTCAGAACAAAATAATCAGGTTATTAGTGGATTCTCTTCGAATCATGTAGAATATTAACATCCGCAACTTGTCTTTCATTCAATAGTTCAAACCAGCTATTATGTATGCTTCAGGCGTCTGGGGAAAACCTCCTCCTCCTGAAAAAAATTAAGAACAAAATTGTCAGGATATTGGTGAATTCTCTTCGATTCATGCAGAATATCGAAAACAGCAACAGCCTTTCATTCAGCAGTTCATTCAAGTGATTTCCATTAGTTAAGGAATCAATAAATTACACAATGGACGAACTTTCGAAAGGCCTCACTACTCCGCAGACAAAGGTCCCCTCGACTTTATGGAAAGTTTGTCCCAAGTCATGTCCCATTCGTACTTCTGACAAACAAGAGTTGAAAGGTTAAGAGAGCCTTGCCTCAATCCAAATTACATCAAGATGACTATACATACATTGCAAAAATAACTCATCAGATCGGAGAAGCGTTATGTACAATTATCAATTTGTGACACTAGTTGTATACTCGTACATAAATTCACTAACAAACATTACAATTTCAAAAAAAAATAAACGTTTCGATTCAATTTCATACTGAGTTACTTCCAAACAGTCGGCTTCAAAATGATAATCATCATTCTTCAAACAAATGAATCCTAAGCGAACTTCCAATTTTCACGACAAAAGTGTTTATACCAATTCACCATCGCTATCATCTCTCGTGTTCAGCAATTATATCCAAACTAGGACCGTTATATTTGAAAGTAGAACTGAAGTGAACTGTTCGATAGAAATTACTGTAATCGGTTCGTTCGAGCTAGAGCAATGAACATTATACAATGAATTTTCTCAAATGGGTTAACCAAGATATAATAATATTTCGATGTCGATGACCCTGACGATTTCAATAGAAACGGACCAATTTTTTCAATGAAACGGTGAAGGAAATCTCAATTTTGATTGATAAGATTGTATAAATAAATGCCACTATAACTATGCGTGGTAGGGGAATCAATCTATCCCGCTTAGATTCAACTAGTGACCCATCTCGAAAAAGTACTGGTAGTAACGCCTCCTCGAGTACGCATGGTTACACCTCCGCCCCGGATTCCCAAGGATAACATCGGTATATTTCAACCAACTCACACAAAACATCAATAAATTATATACATAAACTTTTTTCTTGAATGAATCCGTCATTATTGAAAACAGTATGAGAATCTGGCTGGTAGTATTTTTCAGAAAATTAGATACAGCAAGGGACTTTGTTTTAAATATAGAAATGAACTTGATCTCTATTAGAGGATTGTTACTCTGAAATCAACTAGTATCAGGGACTCTGATCAGAGTTGTTCTTCAATTAATGTTGATCCAGCTGCCCCTCGATACCCATTCAAGTGTATTTGAAACAGAAGTTTAAGAGATATTGAAAAGACAGTTTTCGAGCTGAGTTTTGATATTTCTGATCTTTTTTTGATGAATATTTTAACTGAAAGAAGTGCATACTTCCCTTTTTCTAAAATAAGTTCACAAGAAAACACATTTTCTCAAAAACTTTACATTCTCAAAGATCATTTGCCAAAGTTTCAATAGTATGAAATCACTTACATAAGTATGGTAATGTTTCTGTGTCTATCTGCGTCAATTCTTCAAACTGAAAAAAAATGTGTTGCAGGAATTCTCCTAGATTTAGTCAGGGTGTATTGTTAAGGATTTTCAAGTTTTTATGAATTTTCAGGGAACACTAGCATTCAGCTTCTAGGTGTACAATTACTATTTCAGGGCACATAATTTATGCCTCACTGCGGCCAGAATGTACCCATTAAAGTGAATTCTACAAACTCTAAAAGTTTAAAAAAAAATTATATTGATGTTTTCAATAACAGATTTATCTAAAAGATCATGTAGTCGACCTATTGATTACGGTCGATGATTTGTATAAAATGCTTTGTAAATTAGTGTACAGAACCAGTCCATCTGAGGAAACTATGTAGTGAAACGCATATTGGAAATGAAGTCGATATTGTGAAAATGTTTTATTATTATCATAAATAGTGTTATTGATTTTCACCAAGTAACGGGTCATTGCTTGTGAAAAAAATAATTACTCTCTTGTCGAAAATGTAGGCAAAATTCTTGATTTCTTTAAAAAATCACATGTTTTCATATCAACGAATTGCATTGCGGAAACTGATAAACTAAAAGTATCGATTTTCTGGAACAAAATAAATCATAATACAGATGTCTCTGGAACCTCATTGCCTGATGAACTTTTCGCGCTTTAAATCCACCACTTTCATGTTTAAAATCTGTAGATTCTTTTAGATAAGAAAAGCTAAACCTATATAATGATAGTCAAGTTAATAATTGTCTCTATAAACTATCATTATTTCAGCCTAATCCCAGTAACCTCCCGTTTAGTGCGAGACATAACTTACCGTTTACGTACGATACTTATTTCCTTTATATCAATAATTGCATCTACAAGAATTTATTTACAGCATCCAAAAACAACAAATCCCACCACCCATGTAAGTCGTTAATCTGCCACACACACAACGCCTACAATATTTCAAGACAATTTCTATCTCGTTCGATTCCGCGTATGCTCCTTTCTTCGGGTTACTGTGGATCGTTGGTCTACATTCGTACTGCCCGCGAATTCTGCAACAGAGATACCAGTATAGCTTAGTAATAGGTGTGAGCGAGATCCACCATCGGCGAAGAGGTCTATGAACCTGGCAATATAACTGTAATACATTGCATAAGTTAGCGTTCCGTTATAACTTTCATTCAGGGTCGGCAAGTGACTCGTTTCAATTGAATTTCGCGCAGGATTCAAGGATAAATTAGTTGGGAAGGAGGTAGAGGTGTGGCTTTTGGGGAGGATGGCAATGGCTGGTGGTCAAGGTTGGATTTGCTGTTGATAAAATTAGAATTAATTCATTAGAAGCGATATACCCACGCGGTAGAAGAATAGATACATAACCAATCGCGGTTTTAAAAATAAATAGAATAATATAGTGCATATGCAAGGAATTATACTCGTATATTAGGTTGGCTTTGGTTACTTTTAGATTGTCCAAATTTCCAAGCTCTGCTCTTTTCCAGTCATAGGGAACCGTTAATGATAGTTCAGTCTCTGATTTCAACCAAAAGGTTTGAAAAACAAGAATTATATGTTTTATTTGGTAAGCTGATGGCACAGTATTCCATGGAGACTTGCAGTGGCTGACTGAATGAATCGCTCATCTTAATTTTCTGCATACGACCTGAAAAATACTCAGTTGAAAGGACTAAGTGTTTACCTCAAATACCTATATTTTCAATAGGTTTTAATGATATTTTATGATTAACGGTGACGAAAGCTCCCGCTGTAAACACGGTAAAACACTTTTTGTTTTCATTGTTCTAAAATTGTTCGTTCCGTTAACCAGCTGACGAACGTCAACCCTCAGAAGTCGAAACTTGTGCGAGCAATGGATTAACGAGGCCTTACCTTT
>WOGR01006649.1:0-12938 GCA_015342045.1 Leptinotarsa lineolata
AAGTTCTTGCCGGTCCCTACTCAAATGTACGAACTAATAATTACCGTTCTGGAATAGTTCCGAATCGGTTCGGAAAAAACCAAAACACTTTGAGAACCATACTAGAACGATTCTAACTGAACCAAAATACATTTCAATAACTGCGCATGATCGAACGGTACGGAACTGTGAACCGAAACAAACCTAAACCTATAAGATAACCTCTATTATCGGAAAATATTTATATTTTTGTTTTCACAGCCCAAAAGACTGATGATGAAGTAGTGAAAAGCGGAAATAGGAATATAAGAAGTACACAATGGAAAACGATATTCAACTCACATGGAAAAAACTTGAAAGTGTTGCTAGAAAGGTGAATATATTTTTCAATTCCAAAGAAAGGCATTATGTTCCATTCATCAGATTATAACCAGTGTTATTTCAGATCAACGAAGAACAATTATAATGCAATAATTACTTCAAAATGTTCTTTTTTCCCACAGACAGGCATGCGAGAAGGCATTTCTGATGGAAGGGACCAAAATTTTCAAAAAAGTTTCGACATTGGCTTCGAAGAGGGCTTCAAAAATGCATTTCTTCTGGGCAAATTCAAGGGAAAATTGATGTTAGTAATTTTAATAAAATGAACTATGAAGCCGTAGAAAAATCAACAATTACTCCTGAAAATTTACCATTATAACAGTAACAGTTTTTGTTGTTTTATATTTCATGCTTATAACTGTTATATATAAATAATTCTTCTTGGCGCTTCTACGTCTTCGCAGTGAATTTAATTAGGGAATTAGAAACGATATTAAGGAAAAACATTTTCTTATTTCAGGGGTGAAGCTAAACAAAATAGTTCCGAGTTGAAAACCCACCCTCTTCTAGAAAACATCAGTAAAGGGTCGTGCCAAGTATGTAAAAGTTCAGTGTCAGATGAAAGTATTGAAAATCTCCTTGAACTGCAGAGGGAATGTTACATGAATAACAATAAAACACTGACTTTACATTCAGGGACTGAAAGTTGAGACTTCTTTCGACGCACATCATTACTCTCCTCATCCAACAGAGTAGGCATCATCAGGAGATGATCTAGGGTACAGATCAGATTCTGTGCCAGTGGTACCAAGTCTAGTTTTTGAATAATAAACTGATAAAATGTATGTCTATTTGTATCCCACAATATATCCTACCCTTGTTCCCATATCTTGGACTTTTTCTAGTCGAAGGGAAATGTTGCAAATCATCAGTCGATAAGCTGATGAGTTTATAACTCAAAATTGGTTGGTTGAAAAGTGAAACCATCGACATTTGATAGTCAATCACAGACTAATTGCAAAATTTAGAGTTATGGGTTTTCTGACTTTTCAGTGTCTATTATCGGGTCTTACCTCCAAAACAGTAAGCAGAAGAATCAGGTGGAGTATATTCCAATTATGTTAACTTCATAGCAGGTGCACCCCAGGGAAGTGTTTCAGGCCCACTGTTTTTTATAATTTATACAGCAGATATATTGAAATCTATAATCAGGTGTCATGTTCAGGCATATGCAGATTGTACTGAGTTTTCTTGAAGAGAACCTAATTGAAGCTCACAATATTACCTGGGACCTCGAGTACGTCACATTATTTGAAACTTGATTCAATCAAATCCAAATTGATGGTTTTTTTTCTCCCAAAACCCAATATATGCATGTCAAAATTAACCTGGATATTTCCATAAATGGTATCTTGCTGACAATAGTTGAAACAACAAAAAATTTAGGTTTAACATTCGATAAAGATCTCGGATTCAGAAGTCATGTTGAGGATGTCTTCAAGAGAGTGTTTCTCGCCCTCTCATATAGTAATAGATTCATATTGAACACAAATTTGCGACAAACTCTGTGAAACTCTTGTTCTTTCGCAATTCACACACCGTGACTTTATCTATGGGCCTTGCCTTGATAATGCCTATGTATATAAAGGAGCTAGGATTATGTTTCTGAAAGGCGCTCAGAGTTGAATTGGCTTACTATGGAAGACACTAGAAAACTTCATGTCTCTGTTTATTTAAAAAGTATTGTATTATAACGATGATAGGAATAAAGATAAGTGATGAAAGCTATGTTGATCAACAGAAAACAACTCCTTGTGCCAGAACTGAAACAACACTTTTCTCGATGTGCTTTTTGAAAACAGAGTTGAGATTATTAGATTTATTTCCTTCAAACTCAATGTATTTATATCTAACATTGATCTTGAAGGAACCCTAATCCACTACAAACTCTGGACAACTCAAAGAACCAGATGGTTCAATAAGTATTGCTTATTTTCACAATACTGTAATAATAATATATGTAGGGACACAATCTCTTTAATCCTTTTAAATGATTCCATAGAAGAATTAAAAAATTCTAAATCCACATTGTTAGTGTATACCAAGTCTCAAAATTCTACCTATAGACTCGTTCTGGTCTTAGTTGGGTGTGATAAAAGCATTGCTTGAGAATTTAGACAATGATAAAAAGGTACTTTGAAGATTTCTGTATTTCTTGTTCTCTTTAGATTCACATTCGAAGTTTAAGTTCAACAAGTTCTGGGGAATTATTGCTGCCATTGATTATTTTGTGAATTTGTGTAAGATCTGATTCTAATCTTCTATGAGCCAATAGTATTCAAGTTGAGAATGTCTAATGTAATTTTATAGTTATGTGCACCAATATGATATCCCAATTCATAAGCAGAGTACTTTAAAAACTTGTTATGAGCACTTTCAAGCATATCGATACCCACGTGTGAGGGGCACCAAATTGTTTTGATTATTGAGCAATATATGATTTTTAAGGAACAGAGATAGCACTTCATTTCCAACAGGTGTACACCCAATTACAGGAAATGTTGAAGTAAATAATTGAATAGACTTCTTCAAACGCTCGAGGAACCTATTGTATAGCAAAACACGTGTCGCGGTTCCTAAATCTTTGTTCAATTTCATAAGGACTATTTATAGCATTTTCATTTAGGAAAAAAGTAAGACATTCATCATGTTACAATTGGTCGAATGCCTTTTTCTAAATCTCAAATGTTAACCATGCTAAGCTTGATAACATAGATTGGCAAATAATATTTCATTAATTACTAAGTCAACACATTTTCAGTTGGAAAACAATTTTTATCAACAAAACATCGGAATGGCAGGGAGTTCCCTTCTTTTGAGTAACATTTTTGACTCGTATTGGTTAGATAATTGTTTGTTAGTTTAGAGTTATCTAGTATTAGACATCCACAGATGTATTTTTCTACGAATATACTCAATGTACAATTAACTTTGATCTAAAGAAAACACAATTATTATAAAACTAACATTTATTGTCCTTAGTTAATAAGTATTCGAACATACATTTTCTTACATTCTATTCATGAAGTTCCTATTCCAAGGGCCACGCCTGCCAAGAAGGAAACCATGAATACGTGCATACCTTTGAATTGACAATCATTTCCTGTCAAACCAGCATACCACTTTTTAGCAAAATCCTTGCCTTTCTTGATTTGGTTTTCGGTATTGTTCAGTTTCTTGTCGACGACTTTTTCGGTCTTTTCGCTGATCTTGCTGAATTTATCCCAGTTGATGTTGATATATCCCTTCAAGCTGGCTACCTGGAGTACGATGAGGCCTCCTCCTAAAGCTAGGGCAGCTGTTTTCGCTACTCGTGATGCTAGATATGCTGTGACCCAGCCAGTCGAAGCTCCCATCAAGATTTGCTGTGAGGCCGATGTTTTGGTAACATGGCTGATGATCCTTTCCATTACAGATTTTGCCTCTTTTTCGATTTCATCCATTGTTGTTACTGGTTGGCTTGTATCAAATGATAATTATTTACACCCAATTCTTGTTTACACACTGTTGTTCAATAATACTATAAACTTATATTCACCTAATTTCAAGAATACAGTTTACAGTCCAAATGAACCAAACGTTAGTCACAGAATAATAAATAGTAAACAAAGATCATATGGTTCACACTTCCGTACAGTTCGATCATGCGCAGTTATTAAAGTCTGTTTTGGTTCAGTTAGAATCGTTCTAGTATCTTTCTAAATGTGTTTTCGTTTACTCCGAACCGATTCGGAACTATTCCGGAACGGTAATTATTAGTTCGTACATTTGAGTAGGGACCGGTTAGAACTTCGAATTCGCTCTTGTGCACTAATAAAATTTTTTCATTTGCGTTGTGGATTTTGGTAATAACGTTTTCTTAACCTCATGTTTATCTGTATTCGTGGTTTATTTAGTATTTTATCTACAATATTTGTATTAATTACGTCGAATACATTGCTTGATGGAGGTAAATAAGACCAAATAATATATCATTATTTATATACCATAACAGATAGACGTGAAATGTATGTAGCAATAATAATCATTATTATCATTACATCTTTTACAATTCCAAAAATTTATTCTTGACATGTTTTTGTAAACACATCAGTATAAGATTACAAAAAGAGGACAATATATTTCCAATTTAATTTTGGATAACCAGAGGTAATGTCTTAGTCAATTCCTGTTACTCCCATTTTTGCCAAAAACCTAACCTTCAATCTTTGTTTATACACTTGTCAGAATATTTTTTTATATAAATTGAAGGGGTTTTGGCTTTCTACACATTTTTGTTGTATCAAGATGAAGTAGTAGAAAGCCAAAAACTTTCTTTTCCATTTTTTTATATGTTTTGGTTTATTAGTTGTTGGGACCGTTCCAGAACTGTTCTGTAACTGTAATGTTCTGCGCATTGATTCGGCGTCGATTCGGGACGGTTCAATAACTGTTCAAATTACAGAACCAAAACAAACATTATGGTTCACACTTCCGTACAGTTCGATCATGCGCAGTTATTAAAATGTGTTTTCGTTCAGTTAGAATCATTCTAGTATCTTTTTCAAAGTGTTTTGGTTTTCTCCGAACCGATTCGGAACTATTCCAGAACGGTAATTATTAGTTCCAGAACTGTTCTGTAACTGTATTGTTCTACGCATTGATTCAGCGTCGGTTCGGGACGGTGCAATAACTGTTCGAAATACAGAACCAAAACAAACCTAAATTATTCTGTGCTTTAGTGATGAGCAGTGTTGCCAATAGAAATTATACAAAAATACTCCAAAACTTGGGATAGAATGTTTGTATTTTCTCCGCGAATTGATGAAAATCTCCACTCCACTCCAGTAACCTTGAGAAATGTCTATATTAAATGGTAATGATAACAACTAAAGATATATACTTTATATTTTCTGAAATAACTTTAAATGTTTTGAAATCCACACAGAACTCGAAATACAATGTAAGAAATAGTTTAAGTCATATGACAATACTAACTTAGTTAACAAAACGTGCGTCGAGAGACATCATTTTCGTTCTGGCGAGTGAAAAATGAAAAGTGTTTTCAATAAGTTAGTTACCCCCAGAGGTTCCAAATTCTACTTATCGAATCGAATGAAAATTTGAAATTCTTGAAAATATCTTGGTGTTGGTCATCATTATGGGTTGCCTAACAAAACTTTTATGAAATATGGTCTAGTCTATTTAAAAAATGACACTTTACAATAGTATTTTGACGTTCGATTCATCAGTAAACCATTAACAACTGCATTAGTGGCGTTTTCTCTTCATAGAATCACATTTCTGAGGAGTTTTGAAAAATATCCTAGAATTCCTATAACCAAAGTAGAAATTCTCCTTTTTCTGCGTTTCTTAATACAATTATCTTCTTTCAGATGTTCACATTTGGAAGGAAAACGAAACGTTATTTACCTCAAATTCATATTTATCTCTTAGATACTAAATGAATATTCAAGGATATGGCTTTGCGCGCCTGAATGGAAGTAGAAGCCAAAAATACCCCTTGAATGGGCCATTGTGGCAAGGTATTTAGTTAAAAACAAAGGAGCAAGTCAAATATTTGCTAATAATATATCAGTTGGAATCAACAACTTTAATAAATTATATAATTTTTGGGTCAATCACCCACTTCCCCTCAGTTTGATGTTCGAATCATGAAATGCAGATGTCGACTATTTCGTAGTTCCCGGTTACAAACAGGAAATAAGCGCCACCTGCTTGTTGCGATTCAACAGGAGAACATCGAGATCGACATCTATCGGAGATAGTAAGAACCATCGAGAAAAGAAAACCGTTAGACGAAAAGTTATTAATAATTTTCTCTTTTTCTTAGCACCCTTGCCCTAAATTACGTTGTTTGTTTTTGTCTGTTAATGTTTTTCCGTTAACCAAATGACATTTTTCAAGTGACAGTTTCCAATTTCAAAAGTGTTTTCAAATTTTGTGTCAGGGAAAGATATAAAGTCTGGGTATTTCAAATGTTCATGGTACCTATTCAAATGAAGACTACAAAAAGATGCCAGCAAGAAAAGGTGTGTAACAATTTTTAATTTGTTTGCCTAGTTGTAACAACCCTAAGAATCAATTCAACACAACCACTTATGTGATTTGATAGTCTTTTGATATTTGTTTATTTTCATAGAGTTAATATTATAATACCCATTGTATATAGTCTATATATAGGTACTGCTGTGTTAGAAAGCAACATTTCAATACCAAACCAGGATTTGGAATTCAAAAGAAAACTCAACATTATCAAATCATTTATTAAACCAAGGAGTTAATATTCTACAAAAAAATAAATAAGACTTATGCAAAAAGAATACATTTTACTCAAATACCATTAGGAAACCAGTCTAAAATGAGTGAGGTCTAAATCCTTTGTAGGTATACATTTGAATTCCCAAACAAAATAGTGAAAACTACAAAAATTATTCAGTTCAAGTCCCAAATACTCCAAATATTCATTTGAATATTTGTAATTGTTACTGAATGAAAACTAGAAAAGAAATGGTTGACACACACCTTGCTATAAAAAGTTAGTGATACAGTAACTTTAGCTTGTACATATCTAAGTTGAAATAGACCCTGGTTTTTAAAGACATTTTCTTAACACTGGTAAAATAGTCAATTGCATTCGAATATATCAGTCAGGCAGTTATATTTACAATTCACAGATCCAAAAACTACTTTAACGCCTAGTAATTCTAAGTATATATTTGAGTTGTGCTAATTTTACTTCTATCTACGAGGTTCCTATTCCAATAGCTACACCTGCAATGAAAGATACCACAAAAATGTGAACTTCCTTCAGTTGCCAGCCATCTCCTGATATTCCCGAATACCAGCTCTTGGCTTTTTTCTGACCTTTCTTAATATGACCCTCTGCTTGGTCCAGTTTCTTATCGATGAACCTCTCAGTCTTATCCATCCAAGATGGTCCTTCACCTGTGATCTTCTCTTCGATCTTATCCGCCACTTTATCCAACTTGCTGTTGACTTTATTCCAATTTATATTGATGTACCCTTGTTCATTCGCTATCTGCAGTAAAAGGA
Source organism: Leptinotarsa lineolata (assembly GCA_015342045.1). Taxonomy (NCBI): domain Eukaryota; kingdom Metazoa; phylum Arthropoda; class Insecta; order Coleoptera; family Chrysomelidae; genus Leptinotarsa; species Leptinotarsa lineolata. Next base: position 7,417 of record WOGR01006649.1, read on the forward strand.
TGCCCCCGCCCATCGCCAGGGCCGCTGTTTTTCCCACTCTCATGGCCAAAAAACCCGTCGCCCATCCCGAAGATGTTCCCAAAACGATTTGTTTGGTGGCTGAACTCTTCTTAATGTCTCCCAGAATTCTGTCCAAGAGGGATTTGGCCTCTTTCTTTACATCACTCATTGTAATTAACCTTTCGTTTGTTTTGTTTTTCGCAGATTTTGAAGTTTTTGTCACACGTGGCATGTATTTTAAAACTATTTTCTAGGAGTTGCTAAACGATATATTTATAACTATGACATCTGATCTAACCACATATGGAAAATAGAAACAGCTGACTATGACAAATTCTGGCATGTGACAGTGACCTTGACTCGCCCATGTCAGTGACTGAAGCATCCTCTGGACGCTATTCTGTGAGTTTTGTGGTTCCCATGGTTTGTTCATAAGAGCTCAGAGTAATAAAAAATATATAGAGGTGCCCTCCATATAAAAACACAACAGATTTGTAGACAAACCAGGAGATCCATCTCTCTCTCAGTGGAATGTGGACAAGGGAAACGAGGAAATTGTATACATAATCCTCTGGACTGGATCCAGGGGCGTGCGGAAAATATGTTAAGAAATTTAGAAGTATCTATTGTTGTTCGAAAATTGTTAGTTTCGTTAACCAGCTGACGAACGTCAACCCTCAGAAGTCGAAACTTGTGCGAGCAATGGATTAACGAGGCTTTACCTTTTAACGTGCGATTACCCAGCACGTTGTCCATAAATATTAATAATAATAATGTAAAGATATATAATACATTTGTAACAGAATTTAATTGTATCTATATCTATTGTTCAGCATAAAACTTTCTTGAGAATTGAATGATTATGTTTTGTTTATTGCTCTTTGGTCCAAAAAAAGCGTTTTTTTTTTCAAGTGGGCTTTTTTCCAGTGTGTGTCTGAAAGTTACTTATTTGCATGATCTACACATCTTTGTAAATAATTGATTTCAAAATTTCTCTTTTTCTTTGGAAGAAACCCACATTTTTTGCATTAAACACCAACATTTTGCAGTCGATTCGAAAGAAATTTTAGACTTGCAGCTAATTGCCTAAAAGATCATCGCAGAAACAACTTTTCCTTGTGAAGCGGAAAGAAAGTCATATAATTTTTTCAACTAGTTGTAAATTGAGTTACGGAACTCACTCTGATAATTATTTTTCTCTCCGAAACGAGTACATACTTCACTTCTGACAACAGAGTTACGCGAAATAAAATTTATGTAATGCAAGTGGAGAAATACAATCAAATATCAAGCCCAGGAAGGGAAAATTCGATTAGAGCGAGAAGAGATTAAAGTTTCCCGGTGATTCGGAAAAAGCGGACTGCATCGGACTGCGGATTGCACTCTGGATAAAAGCTTCAAGTTTCGCCACCTGCGTCAAAGACACCGCAGCTGCTCGAATCTGGTTCCTGCTGTAGTTTACTGGATTACTGAAGTCTGGCTACCAAGAGTTTATTTGAACATTATTTGTCGGCCCTGAAAGTTGAGATCGTCACGAAAAATTTGAGAACTGCTTCAATAGCGGTTCCTGGTTTGTTCTAGACCTAATAAATACGAGGGTGGTCTGAAAAGTTTCCGACCCCAACAATGAAGATAGCAGCACTCGTAAATAAAAGCTAGTGAATTTCGTTGTTCATCTGTTGACAGTTTCAGCCATTTGGATTCGCAGTTGTTTGTTACAGTCGTTTAAGTAACTTGATGTGAGTGTTTTTATGAAAATGGGCAAAATCGAATAAGGAGCTGTAATTGAATATTTGTATGGAAGATGAGTTGGATTCTGTGTATGGGGACTCTGCACCATCATTTAGCACAGTAAAATTTTGGTCAGCAGAATTTAAACGTGGCCGTAAAAGCTTGGGAGACAATAAATGTTCGGGACGTCCAAAAACTGCAACTACCGAAAACATCGCCGAAGTTCACCAAATGGTGGTAGACGACCGCCGAATCGCCGAAAGAAAGTGTTTGTCACATATTTAATCAACATTCAGGCATAAGAGAGCTGTCCGCATGTTGGGTGCCGCGTTTGCTCAAGTTGAACCAAAAACATGTGGATCTTCCTTCAACTTTGTTAGCGCCCATTCACCAAATGTTAGACGTTGTGGGAGGTCGTGTGGCTTCAATTCTTGCACCAGCTGTATCTTATAAGGTTTTACACCCAAATCCTTTTGCAAAATTGTCCACGTAGTGGAGTAACAGAGGCCCATTGCTGCGAACGGCGGCGAATCAAAATTTCACGGTCATCACGAACACTGGCGAATACAGGCGCAATATTTTCTTCGGTCCTCACTCTACGTATGCGTGTTGGTGGTTTAATGTCCAATAATGTAAACTGTGTTCGAAATTTAGTCACAAGCTTCCGAATAGCTCCCTCAGTAGGCCGACGAAACTGCCCATAATTTGGAAGAAGTGCACGATGCACTTCCTTAACCAAGCATGAATTTATATAATAAAATTCAATAATTTGCAAGCGGTGTTCATTCGTAAGACGATTCATGTTTAAATTATAGACCGAACTGAACAAATTTTACAATGACATACACGATTCATGCGTGATTTGTCAAAAACAGTGTTGCCAAAAAGATACCAGACAAAAATCATTCATTATTTGGATTTACCCCAAATTACGCTAAAACGTCAATTTCTGTATCTGCAGATATTACAAAACGATTTTGAATTCCCCTCTTCTCAAAATATTCGAACAGTAGTTGACAGTTACAAATTTATGTCATTGTCATGATATACTTGAGAATATTTGACAAATAGTATTTCAACAAAGTTTCAAGGCAACTCGATTGCTCATAATAAATCCGTTTTATTGAATCTAACTAATTTTTTTTCAACCAAATTAATATGACGCTCCAGTATTTTCTGTTCTGTACAAAAACGGCTTCAATGTTTTCATTACAGCAGACATATTTTGATTCACAAAATAAATACGGCTAGTAGATTGGCTTTAAGATGGAATTAGCTCAATGGTGCTCAATGGTACGACATGATGATCACGGGTTTTACGAGTTCAAATTCCAGCGCAATTTTTTCTTTTTGCTGTAAGTAACAAAATATTGTCATTCGTATAAGTACTGAAATTGGGTGTTTGGACATTCATGAAGTTTTATTTGTCACAACAAAGAAATTTTTTGTACTAGTGAAATAAATAAATATTTCTATTCAAATCGCTCACTTTCAACTTTAGAAAGGAAGTTGACATGGGTTTTGTTGATGAGAATGTTATTACGAATCGAAATGCATGAGAAAATTTTGGGTGTTTCATTTGAAGAAATTTCATTTTATGAAATATTGTGAACACGAGTTGATTTTTTTTTGTTTTCGACATCGAGAAGGCCATTAAAAATGCTACTAGTTTGCCCATTTAACGGAATTCGTAGCATCAATAATAACGGAGTTGGCAATGGTGCCGACTTAATTTGGAACATCCTGTATATACCTATTTTTACGTTGAACGGAACTAGTCGATAATTGTTGAAAATCCATATCAAAATTCACTATCAATTTACTGTGACTGTTACTATGAAAGGTTTATAAAACCGCGACACATGTTGAATCATCGACAGTGGAAGAGGAACAACACCGGTGCAGTATAATATTGTGAACCCGAATATACAGGGCTATTCAAATTCGTTTCTGTACATGGATATCTCGTAACCGACACTCTATCTCTTAATGTAGAGATAGAGTGTCGGTTAAATTGTGACAAAATTGCAAATTTTAGAAACCTATTCAATGATGTAAAAAAATCGAATATAGCTCTTTTCGTTCTGGAGATATACAGGAAAAACCAAAAAATCCCAGATTATTTTTTCCTCTATCTTCTTTATTCGCCGACATATTGGAAATCTGTCTACATTTTGCTATTGGCACTTGATGTGGGCTATCAGAATATATCCGTGAATCTTTTATATAGAGTGTCATCTGACTTGGGCCACCCCCATCTTTGAGTTTTTAAATAAGGAACTGTATTTTTTGTTGTAGTTTTTGGATCGTCGACGTTCACTTCTTACTGAGAACTTAAATTTGATTTTATATTTTGGGATATTTCGGTAATATTTTATTATAATTGGGTGAATTATTTCCTTTCAAATTACGGCCCTGGAAATTGGTTGACTGAGTTAAATAAAAACACAATAGCAACTTTCACGTCTTCCTATGTACCGTAGAGTTTTTCGAGAGTTTTTTTTTCATTTTTAGGTACCTATTCAAATTTTTTACCATTTCCTTTGCTTTAAGCGTTTTCTACAATGAACTTGGAAGAGCAAAACCTTCTATGATATTATACGTTATAGCAAATAATGGGCCAATAAAGTGGCCTACAAGATCATCAGATCCTGGACTATTTTCTATGGGGGACATTGAAAAATAGGATTTACGCTGGCAGAGAGATAGAAAATGTGAAAGACTTTAGATTGAGAATTTTAAATGCTTTCGCAACAAAACAGCAAAGGAGTGTATGTAGGGCAATAAATAATATGAAAACCGAGGACACCAATTCGAACATTTATTGCGCCATCAATTTTTTTGTGTATATGAATTACTTCATTTCAATTTTCATTACAACTGTAGTGTTCGTTTCGGATGTTATTATTGCTATTGTTTCTTTTTCTCCAGAACACATATACTATATTTTTGTTGTACATATGTTGAATAGGGACCTAAAAAGGAAAAAAACTGCCGAAAAGTTCTACGGTACATGAGGAGACGTGGAAGTTGCTATTGTGTTTTTATTTAACTCAGTCAACCAATTTACAGGGCCGTAATATAAAAAGGGAATAATTCACACAATTATAATAACATATTAAAGAAATAACCCGAAATATAAAATTAAATTGAAATACTCAGTATGAAGTGAACGCCGACGATCCAAAAACCACAACAAAAAATACAGAGATGGGGGTGGCCCAAGTCAGATGACCCTCTGTATAAAAGATTCATGGATATATTCTGATAGCCCATATCAAGTGCCAATAAATCTGGACAGATTTTCAATATGTCTGGGAATGAAGAAGATACAGGCAAAAAAATAATTTGGGATTTTTTTGTTTTTTCTGTATATCTTCAGGACCAAAAGAGCTATATTCGATTTCTTTACATCATTGAATAGGTCTCGAAAATACGCAACTTTGCCATAATTTAACCGACACTCTATTCTCATCGTTTACGAGATACCCATGTACAGAAACGAATTTGAATAGCCCTTTATAATGATCTCCCGGAACATGTGAAAGATGGAAAGGTTTACATGTTCGCAGATGATTCAACAATTTTGATATCTGGCCCTAACAGAGATGAACTAGAAGTTAAAACAAAAAACGTATTGAATCAATTCGATCAGTGGTGTCAGAAGAACAATTTAATAATAAACTACTCAAAGACTGTTGCTATTCAATTCCACATATCGATTACGGGAAAAGCCATCGGTGAAAACCTATATATAAATAGTTCATCAATTAAATTTCAAAATAGCTCCA
>WOGR01006650.1:0-12938 GCA_015342045.1 Leptinotarsa lineolata
GAAACAAATTGAATTATATAGAATTTTTTAGAACGAAAACGAATATGGCAACAGTTTCCAATTTATAATGAATCGTATGATTTGATAACAGAGTGAAAAGTTTTCACCTGGAAAAAATTTTTTGTTGAATCTGTTCAAATCTGTTTAAAATCTGTTTTTCCGTTAATCAGTTGTCGTCCCCATACGAACTACAACTCTCAGAAGTTGAGAAACTTGTACGAGCTAAGTACTAACGAGGTCTTACTTTTTAACGTGTGATTCCTAACACGGTTGCAGAATCACCCCAGCTTCAACCAGATAAATTCTCTAGAGAAAAATATCTGCTTAAGGCCGGAATCGGTTGAATTAAATCATAGTTCATTATTTTCAATCATTATCAACATACAGTCATCAGTCACATAAGTTAATGATGGTCGTTAAAATTCCTTTCCATAAAGTCAGAGATGAAAGGTAGATAATAAATGATTACAACATACATTGAAATATTCAGGTACTAGTTGTCATTAGCGCATCATTGCTTTTCATTCAAGTAACACTTCATTGGGATTTTTTCACTGAACACTTTACAAAATTGCAACAATTATTTCATTATACAACGGCTTAGGCAGCGTGAAGTTGCCTTCATGCTAACGTTTCGTTGCTGTGCCGGCTGTTTCCGGTTTCAAGGGTGGGAATATAAGAAAAAACTGCATGATGGCGCTCCTAGGGTTGAAATACTGTGGAGGTAAAATAGTTCTTCAATCGGATCTCCAGGTGGGAGCTGATTTGAGGGCATCAGCCTGCAGAAGTTAATCGAAAACCACTAATTCCGAGTCATCAGGGTCTTTTTAACATCAGCCCACAGGGAAATAGCATGGTAACTGCAGTTGTTAAGAGGCCCACTAGCAACTTCAAAATCGATTTCTCCAACATCAGAGGACTCAACTCAAATATTAACTTAGTGCATCAACATCTGCAAACAAATAGTCCTCATATTCTTGCACTCACAGGAACCAAAGTCAGTGCTTCAACACGCCCCGTCAATTTTTTTATATTCCAGCTATGATTTCCACTCCTGATTCAGACGTAAATTCGGAATATGTATTTTTATTCGGAGCGATCTCTCCAGTCAACGAGAGGAAATGCTGGAACCCAAAAACTTTGATGTTATATGATTTAAAATAAGATCACATAAGATCACTAAATTCATATTTATGCTGCGTTTATCGACCACCAAGCGATACACAATATTCTCTTTACTTGCAAACACCATTGACTATCTGCAAATCAATCATCCCAGTTCCGAAATTTCCATATTCAGTGATATCAATGTCCACAATATCGAATGGCTCAAATTTTCAAATATCAACAACAAACAAGGTCGCGAAGCTGGGGCTATTGCAATTAGCAAATGCTTACGCAGATTATGAATAAAGCAACCAGGATTCCTGACCGTGATGGAGAATATGTTCCGGAACAATTTACTCCTTTTCAAGAATCCTTTTTTCTCCTTCCTCAAATTTATATACATAACGGAATACCTCATTTTTCTAGATAATTCTGTTTATTAACTTACGTAATTTTTAATTCAGTGTAAAATCCTTCGAATATATTTTTCTAGAGCTCATTCCGAATCGAATGAGTTATTGTTTATGTTTTTAGGAGCTTTATCTTTATTTTTCACGTTTTTTGACTTGTTGATAACACTTATTACCGTACATAAGTCAATTAAAGAACTTTAATTCCGGAAGAATCTTGGAACTTCCAAAGACATTGATTCAAATTTCCAAAGTCGAGTGTAACAGTACCCTCCAAAACTTTTTGCTCACTTTAACAAATGCTAAGTAGCCCCAAAGATCTTGCACAATGAAGAATCGAAAATATATTAAAGATTTATAAAATAAGTTGTGAGAACTGTGACAAAAAATATGTCGGTCAGACTAAGTGAGCTATTAAACTCATTTCAAAGAATAAGTAGGACATACCTATTTGATATCGAAGACCAGAAAAATGTAGTATCGCTGAACACGCCTTAGAGAACGGTTGTAGAATAAATAACTATTTACTGAAATTGTGGAGATCGGTACACGACACTAGAGTTTTGGATACTTTCAAGAGACTGGAAATAGCAAAGTATGGCATGAAAACTATGAACACTGACAAAGGTCGTATTCGAAATAGCCAATCATCTACTTCTATCCCAATAAAAATTAGCAGCAAATTTCCCGAAATCATCGATATGTGTCTGGAAGTGAAAGTGTATCCTGTTACATATGAATGATCCAGGTTTACAGTTGGAAATCAGTCTACTCCATTTCTGGATGACTTCAACTGGGTTGGTGGAATGAGGGAGGTGTTGCAGTTCTATTATTTTTGTACAGTGCTTATTTTGAACTCATTCTATGCTAGAAGTTCCAGTTATACCTTTCATTTTTATGACTGGTAAACCACTTTTTTTAGAGATATATTATATTACTGCAACTCTATGGAAGAAATGTTACTTTTTTTTTCATTTTGAACTAGATTCATCAGTGGAATACACTTCATTGTAGAACTATTCAGTTTTCATGAGAAATAAAGTCTAATGATTGATTCATTATTCGACCGACTGAACAGCTTTACTCTATTTCATCACATCAATCGTTTCAGAACTATAAGATGTTTGCTGTAATTCTTCATGAAATTTTGATGAGACATGCTGTATATGAATATATTATTCATCCCTAGATACTTACTGAATGAATTGGATCGATAAGTATGTCCGACGGAAGGCAGCAACAGAGAATCCGTCCCAAAATCCGAGTCATAAGGATTGTCCTCTGCTAAATCTCCTAAGGATGTGCTCCTTAATGGCGGTAAACTGAAGTGAATTTCTTTAGTTCTGCAAAAATTCAAGATGTTAAGGAGCTTTTCTGAAACTGCAATTTATGGTAATCAAAAACTGATCTGCTCGAGGATTCCTGGGAAATTTGTTGTTGTTCGAAAGACCCTTAGCTCCGTCGCGTCGTTTATGTTTGCTCGAACTGCGGCGAGATTTATGAGAAATGCGGACAATTGAACACTCAGTTATTGGAAGAAGTATACGCCTGGGAACGGTTTGAGTTGACTATTCGAAGAATTTGTTCCAATAGATTGTTCGCCGGCGATTTTATATAAAAATAAAATAAACCTATGTGATTGTATTCGCAATTGAAAAATGACATAGCATAAACTACGATGACATTTCCTCCCACAAAGACGCCATCTATAGAATATAGAGTTAGAAGAACACTGACCCGTTACTTGGTGGAAATTAATAACACTGTCTATCATAATAATCATAACATTTTCCCAAAAATGTTTTTGAGACTGATACATTCAACTATTCTATAATAATAATACGTTTTCATTCACTAACAAAAATACCATTCAACAGGCAGAAAGAACTTTCAGCATGAAGATGAATAGGGGGTGAATCTGCCAAGGCTATTTTTTAACTGAATCTGGCAATGGTAATAATTAAATAACAATTACAGGAAAAACTCGAGTTGACAGTGACACTGTGATGGCAATATTATAAAATTAGCTAATGCAACCGCTATAAAAATTCCTTTTTGTATTGCCCAGGTCGGGGACGGACAACAGACTAGTCAGTTAGTAAGTCTTCAGTCTTTTTTTGAAGTTTCTGATCATATAAGTACGAAACTCACAGGGCAGTTGATTATAAGTTTTGCATTATACGAGAAGCAGCGGGTGAAGTAGGAAGATTTCTGTTTGGTGATGACTAAAACTGAATTGTTCCGTGAAACTATTCATTGTTGGGAATGTTCTAAGCATCTCCAGTATGAACTCAGGTTGAGGAGATATCAAAACTTCATGTGTGTTGGTGAGCAGGTGCAGAGTTTTGAGTTTCTCGACTTTCAACCATCCTGATTCATGCATGGCTAATGATATACAGGCAGTTTTTTTATCATGTGGTAACATTGCTATATTTCAAATCGTAACAGATACGAAGACGATCAAATGGATAAAAGGTAACAGTCATTAGGAACAACACAATGGTCAAAGAAAATCTACGGAGTATCTCGCCCTTCATGAGTTATACGGGGAAATCCAAAAATGCTGTTTTTCGTTTTTTTCGAATGCAATTGTTATTTCGGAGAATATAGAAAAAAGAAAAAATATATTATTGTATTCGAAGTGTACTATGACAATGTTAGTAACAAATATTCGATAAAACGTTTCGTATCAACATGGCCAACATCAACTTTTTTTTATTACGGACCTGTCTTTTTAATCACAGATATTGATAAAGCGGTAAATTTACAATACAAAGGTATATCAGATTTGATATTTTTATAGGGTTTTATTCGAAATAACTACCATCATCAATGATAACAATTTTGAATTACGTTCCTGTCGTTATTTCACCACGAAATGGGGATTTCTGTAAAATATACCGGAAAAATTTTGAAAAAGTACAGATATAAATGGATATAAAGGGATCACGGACGGAGGGTACGATTTGCGAAGTGGTTAAGACTCAAAAATAAGGAAGTTGGAAATATTTGTAAAAAAATAATATGGACGGATGAAACAAAATTCACCAGCAATGGTAGGTTCAACAGAAATATCTATTATAGATGGAATAATACGAATGAACATTTACATAGGGAAACCAATTTCAAAGAAAGGTTCGGAATAAATGTTTGATTGGGAATTGAGGGAACAAACATTCTTGGCCCTATCTTTCACGATGATCATTTGAAAAGTGAATTGTATTTTCATTTTCTATTCAATGAATTCGATGTATACTTAAATGAATTGCCACTGAATATCCGCCATGAAATATAATATTTTCAACAGGACGGCGCTCCTCCCCATAATGCAGCAATAGTAAGGCAACATTTAGATGCAATTTTCCCACGAAAATGGATTGGAAATAATGGACTAATTAACTGGCCAGCCCGATTCCCAGATCTGACTCCTTCAGATTTATTGTCTGGGGATACATGAAGGATAAAGTTTCTTCAACACCAAGTACAGATAACGACCATCTCAAATAAAAAGTAAGATATGCATGAGTTAGTATTACACCTATAATGCTAGAAAATTGCCACAGAAATTGTATGAACCGACAACTTATGTGCATTCAACGAAGAGGTCGTCAGTTCGAGCATTTAATGTAGATTGTTTTTCTGTTTCATTGTTGTCACTGATGATGGTTGTTATTTCAAATGAAACATTATAAAAATATCAAATGTGATTGTGAATTTATCGCTTCATCAATATCTGTAATGAAAAAGGCAAGTCCGTGTTTAAAAAAAAGTTGATGGTGGCCAAGTTAACACGACACGTTTTATCGAATATTCATTATTACATCGTTATACCAAACGCCCGGATACCAAACGAAAAACATATATTCTGAATACGCTGTAGTCGTAGAGCATCCGATTGTCTTGAAGCAGTTGTTGTAAATACTGTCGCAATAGAAAATTTTTGACATGATCAGTGATTCGCATAATCTTAGTTTTCAGTTTGTGTTGAGCAAATTACGATTTGGAAACAGCTGTCTGAGAACGTTATAAAAAGTTTGGTTCAGATAACTGATGTTTAGTGCAATGAAGTTCTGGCTCAAACCACAATTCTACATTTTGAACTTTGGTCGCAGAGGAGAGTAGGTATTTCATTTTCGATGCGGACTTGAAAAGTGGAGTTGGTGAGCTCTCTGTTCTTCTTAGGTACAGACATCATTATTGCAAATTTATTAGAATCAAGCTTGGAGCTTATGGGCTGTAGAAATATCAACGATGGTCTGAAAATCGTCATTAATATATGACTGAGCAGATGTGGAATCACGAGGCGAAAAAGAAAAATATAACTTTGTTTCGTTTGCATAGAAATGTATATTGCATTTCTTACAAACAGATAAAAATCACAAATATACAAGCTGAAGAGCAAGGGCCTGAGGATAGATCCTTGTGGCACTCTCATGATACCGGTTCATCATCCGATGCAACTGCATCTACAAAAACTTTTTGAGTACGATTTTTCAGATTTCCTGAAATTGGCACTCCTTTCCGAGAAAAACCAAAGTATAGAAGTTTGTCATACAATATCTTGTTATCAGTAGTATCAAAGGCTTTGCTATAATGTAGAAGTACTGAACAGCTTTGAAAAATCATCGGTAATTGACAAAAGATCCATGGTGGTACTATGTTGAGGTCTGAATCCTGATTGTACAGATGTTATGATATGATTTTCATCGACATAATTAATAATCTGATATTTCAGTATCTACTCCACAAAAGAACGATCCCAGTTGAAAAAGGATTGTAGGTGAGTCATCATCCATCCATCCAATCCATCCTTCCAAAACTAAGAAAATTGGCATACTCGTAATGATAGAGATTATGAGAAAAGTTTTATCAAAAAAGTCAATGGGATTGGTCATTCTGAAGAATATCCAGTCCATACCCATAACATTTCTCTTGATGAGTCTTAGAAAACAAAGTCTTTCATTCAAGAGCAGGTAATTTCATAACTTATTAAGATAAATGATTCATTCTGCCAAAACAGGTGAATTATGGAAAACATGCATAATACAAAATTAGTTCAAGAAAAACGGGTAATTTATTATTATTATATTGACAATTTATGAAAACAAGTTCTAAAATAGTCATTTACCAGAAAATTCAAATATTCGCATCTTGATTTCCAGATGTTCTAGCCGGTTTCATTTTCGTTTTTTATTTTGCAATACGTCGTAGTTAATGTTGAATCATGGTCATTCGCGAAAAGGTAGAAAGCATATGTGAAATCACTTTTCTTTAGCTGAAAATTCATTTTACGTTCGGAGATTTTTGTTTTGAAATTTCTTGAAGTTTTTCCTATGAAAACCTTTCGATACATTCCATATGTTAGTTATTAGGCCCCCGATTTGTTATCTTTGTCCATTTTCTAATTTTACTCAAAAAAAAAAACAACAAGCACTACAGGAAACTCCTTAAGGCGCTCTAAGATTGGTGCCTATGCAAAAGTAGCGATTCACGTTGGATTTGGATCTCTGGAGATTAAATTCATTCGGGAAAACGTTATCAGGAAGTTTATTCCACATAAATGCAGTTCTACCTTATGAAGCATCAAAAATATCTCAGATGTGTACAGTTTTCTTGTTCGGAACAGTGTTCCGCTTCCGAAAAGCAGCTTTTGCAATTCCAGCGACTTGAATGTGCCAAGACATATCGGTGTCCATTTTAACCCCTAACGAACTTATCAAACCAAAAAGCGGAATTGTCTGTCCTGAAAGTGTTTTCTGGAGAAAACCGATGCCTGGGTTTTCGTGGCATTGAATTGAATCTGGTTACACCCACTCCAATTCGAAATCACTTCTAGATCGTCTTCAAGATATGCACTTCGCCTGCTGCCGGTGAAGATGTGCATACCCTGGAATGTCCTGGAATCCAGAAGGAATGACGTGACAAGTGTGGTGTCGTCAGTAGAGCAATATAATGGATTCATGTTTTTCTCCAATAAGTCGTTGATATACCATGAAAAGAGAGTGGGAGACAGTATAGACCTCCTGGGAACACCAACGTTGATAATAAAAGTATTCGATGGTCACTTGCAGTGAACGTTCTGTTAGGAAGGTGGAGAATCATACACAAGAATGTCCAGAAAAGCCATAGCATCGAAGTTTGGCCAGCAAACCCTCAATGTCACATACGTTCGAAGGCCTCAGAAATATCAAGCGCAACAGATCTTGACTCCTCATGTTTTTCGATTGCGTTATTTCAAATATGGGTGACATACGATAGAAGGTTGCCTGTTGATCTTCGTTTCCGAATGCCATATTGATGATCGCTCAAGATGTTAAAGCCTGATATTTAAGGATATGGTGGTTTACGGCTGATAGCAAAGCCACTGGTCTATAGTTATTTGGAATATTTTTCTTGCCCTTTCTGAGAATAGGCTGAACGTGAGCAATCCTCCAACACGAACGAAAAACACCTTTTTTTTGAGACAGGTTGAAAAGTCTGCAAAATACTAGTGCGAGTTCATTTGCGCACTTTTTGAGTACGATGACGGGCACTTCATCAGGACCAGACGTCTTGTTGAAGTTGACCTATTTCAAAATTCGCCTCTAGACGTTGTCGAAAAGTAATTTCCGGCATTGTGGATTCTAGTGTTGGAATAGTGGGTGGTGCCTTTCCCAGAAAATCGACTGTGAAGTGGGACGCAAATTGTTTAGCTAGTAGATTTGCTCTTTCTATGACTGTTAAACCATCCGCTTGTGTTAGTAGTTTTCGCTACCGACCAAAAGGATCTAGACTCGTGGGGATTGGCAAGGTGTGCAAAACATTAGCACTTCAGGAAAATCCTTGAGGCGCTCTAAGAGTGAAAGCAGCGACTCGTGTTGGAGTTGTACTACCACTATTATAGTAAGTGAACAACTCAAATGAAAATGACATTTAGAGCTTGTCAATTTCATGATACATTCCAGAACACATTCTCTAGAGCCTAGATTCCTGAATTGTGGTCCGCGGAACCATGAGGTTCCATAGAAGGGTCACAGGAGTTCTGCTTCCATTTGTTACGATTTACCGATGCGAGACTGAATTTTCAGCGTACGCTCACACAAAAAATAAATACAGGAATAGACTGGCTGCAGCTTTGAATCAACTATCTGACATGAAGCCTCATTTTAGTACTATTATGAGAAAATAAATTGCAAAATTTTATTTTTCACATTAAATAGTTATTTCATCACAATAATCATTTTTCATTTATAATTTTCCATTCATTCGAAAATAGTCAAACTACCATGTGAACACTTCAGTTATCGATATAAGCTAGGGTTATATCAAAAACTTTATGCTCAATTAGAGTTACATGACCGAATAAAATTGTGAACCCCCCAAAATTGACAGATATATTTTTCTTGGAGAAACCTATCTAGTTTTTAGGCCTATTTACGAAAAGATGAAGTTATAGAAATGCACATGAAGAAAAATTCATCAATACATTCAATTCCGATGGTTTTAAACTTCCGGCCCTTTGTTATCTCTATTTATAAAACGTTTGCCAAATAAAAAATGCATTTGAGTAGATCAAATAGATCATTGAACTATACATACCTGTAACATAGCTCTTGGGCCGTGCATCCCCTCACACAAAGTTATTCCGAAAAGAGTTTTGGCGTAATCAAAGTTTTCCGTATCGTATGATAAATTGATGATCTTACCCCCTGGAAGCAATGATCATTCATTCAGTTTTATTACCATCAGAATGAATTACTCACCAGAGGCTTCCAGTGCAAAGTCAGTTCTTCCAGTTTTGTCAGAGCTGAATTTAGTTAATTCTTGATTGATAATGTTTTTAATGCTCGCTCGGGTCGATTCTGGAAAGAAGGTGAGATAATGCATATACTCATGTCATCCAATATATGAAGTCTCAAAAACGTGTTAATTACACTATTCAAACTCCAGAACGGAAGAAGCGCAAAGACAATTGTAATAATGACAGTTGTGACTGTGCACGATTTGCTCTGTCATAATAGAAGTAAAGTCTGCAATATACATCACAGTATTATTCACAATGCAGCCAGCAAGAAGATCGAATCTTCCACAACGAAGCCATACTTCAATTAGACTGCGGAATATTGAAATTCAATCAAATGAAGAAGAAATGGCACGAGAGGAGCGCTGTTTTCAGTTTTACGAGGTCTACTATTATTGCAGTGGATCTCCTGTTTTGAGTCTCGAGATACTGTTATAATGTTTGAGAGGTAAAATCTACTGATTACTCAGTTCATTTTCAGAAGTAACCATTAAATGACTGTATGTATGTATTATGTGTGTTTGAAGGTGATTGATAATGTTTCGTGGTGAATTATCATCAGTTTGGACTTCCATTGTATGATATTGTTTAAAATGATTTGAAATCCCTGAAATGAACAATACAATGGAAAATTGAAAGAATAGCTGAAAATAGCAAATATATTAAGCAAAAAAACTTGAAATAAATTCACAGTGAAATAAAATACAATTAAAAATTCAACAATTGAAACAAAAAAAATAATACAAAGGAAATTCAAAGTAACATCCCTTCGTACCCAGTTCTGGCGAACCACACTTCAAAATTTTGATGATGAAACATTTACATTACCTTGCTCACGTTTCATATTCTTCAAAATATTCTCCATTCTGTAGAATTTGCCATCCGAGTCTGCTTCATAATGTATGTCGTGCTACAAATAATAAGTTCACTGCATAGTCTCATTCAAATACTTCGGATAATATTCTAGGAGCCAATAAACGTTTGCTCGTGTATCGAATCAAAACTTAGAAATACTTCCGTAGTGAAACCACTCGGTCCTAACTTAGATGAGAATAAAATTCAGTTTTGAACAGTTTAAGTTTGATGATTTGTCTTCACAACTGTGAACCCCGCATGAGCGTTTTTGCCAACCAATATTTTCGCTCATGATCAACCATGAAAATCTCTAAAATTTCCGTATAGTAAGGTACGTTTACCGAAGACAAACTTTTTTTCATGCTGGGATGTCAGAAAAATAATATTTCTTCTACATTTTCTGTTCCGTTTCTTAAATAAATGAGAGGTATTGCCTCCCAAGAATCAAGTTTTGACTCCTTTAGGAAGTGGATTAATCAACTTCTCATGAAAAACAAATGAGTATTAGAAAGTATCAGCCACAATAGAATGATTTCTTGGTAGGTCTCTCGAATGATTATTTTGTGAAATATCACCCAACCCTTCATGAGTAACTGCTATAGTGAACGATCAAAAAAATTAAATTGTGTCATTACTCTTTGTTTCAGAATTAACACATTTGAAGTTTATGTATCTAGTATGCTTCAAGAAAAATCTTACTTATTGGAATAATCAATGGTTCGCTTAGATGCTCTTAAACTATTTCCTTAGAGAGTTACCTTCAAGTCGTTCACTTCACTTTGGATTTTTCTGATTAATTCTCCATTGTGGATGACTTGGATATAAATATAGAGAATTCCAACAAAACCTGAAATACGAAAAGAATTTTTTAATAATATACTAATAATAATAATATCAGGTTATTCATGACATTTTATAATATATACATAGGAAATGATGAACAAACTTCTAAATGAACTGATAATAGCCTTCAAAAGTAAAACTTGTGCCAGGGTAAATCACAAAAAGAGATATATCTTCATAAATACAATCTCACCTATATTCATATACAAAGTATTTACTAGGGGTGAATCAAGAAGTAAATGTTGATAGTGAAGAAAGAGAAAATAACAAATGAATACATAAATTCACAATATATGCTCAAATGACAATATATGAATTGAATAAAATTATTCAGAAATGTTGTTGATGAAATGTATATCATGATTTATTTAAATTTATTGTATCATAGAAAAATTTTTGTGTAGTCCCTATTATTCATTCTTTGAGTTTTTTTCATGAAAAAAATTGAAACTTTTTTATGTAATGAGGTAGCCTATCAAATATATAGGGAATCATATTAATACATGTAATTTTTTTGAGATATCGTTTTTTTCACTCTAGATTTTTAAGAATATGTTAGTCAATCATGTATCATACTCATGATCATTAGATCAAATGTTTGACTTATTTTCATACATATGAATCGAAAGATCATGAAAATATAATTGATATATATCCATTTTTCACTGATTTTGAAAAAATGTTCACTTGAAAAATCACAGTTTTCATAATTGATTATTTTTAGAATGTATTTTTGGATAACTATGTTGATAGTCAAGTAGGTCCTATTCACTCCGCCCCAGCCTAATATTTCATATTGTAGTTATAATTGAAACAGCAAAACAAAGTGAATTCAGATGGTCTCTTCTCGAGATTTTTTTTTAATATTTAAATTTTTGGCAAGAGGTTCCTTGATTTTTTCAGCAACTAAATGAATTGATGATCACATCTCAAATGTTACTTACAGAGCCCATAAAAGTATTTCAACCAAACATTTTGTGGTCTAGGGGTACTACAATACCGTCCCCTATCATCCATCAACAGGGTTTCTAAATAATCCAATTTTGGCGTTTTGTAATCTTCGAAATCGAATTCTCTGCTATCCCTACTATC
This sequence comes from Leptinotarsa lineolata, assembly GCA_015342045.1. Lineage (NCBI taxonomy): Eukaryota > Metazoa > Arthropoda > Insecta > Coleoptera > Chrysomelidae > Leptinotarsa > Leptinotarsa lineolata. Next base: position 12,088 of record WOGR01006650.1, read on the forward strand.
GTGACTAGCAGTACTGCTCCTTCTGTTGGACTCACGTTTGACTATTTGTATGCTACCGTTATGTTCTGTTTGTTTCCTTTCGCTTCTTTCTTCTTGGATGTTTGATTTTTCTAATCGGCTATTACTTAGGTTTACATATAATTTTTTGAATTTCGCTGGGATTCAGGAGAAAACCATTATCAGTATCGATATAACAAATATCTAACAACTGATTACTTACATGAAAGACGAGTGTTGTAGTGGTGGATGTAGAAATTTGATCCTGAAAATACGAAGTATGACGTTTAATGACAACTCATACTCAATTGAATGGTTGAGAGTGTCAAACTGTTGAATGCAGGTAGTCTTAGCAACAAGTTTTTTCACCGAAAATTATGATTGAGGTGTCTTTCGATTCGGAATGGCGTCTTATAATAGGGAAGCACACGATGCTAAATGGAGATCAACTCGAACCTCATAGAGACCTATGGAGGAGCGGCTATAGATTTTCGAAAATGTAAAAAAAATGTTGCATGGACATACTCGAGCACGTCAGATATTGATAGTATCCATGCCCAATGTATTTTTAATGAAGTACATATATTGATCTGATCATTTGCATAATGGGGGTGGTCGTACGTAAGGGTTGAAAATGAGAAAAATGTCGAGCGGGTCAGATTTTCTAAGGGGATGTTAAGTGAATCTAAAAAAATCTCTCATTCAATAATCTGACGATTTGAATGTTACGCAGGTAGAATGTGCAAAAAAATTGAAATAATCAAGCGCATCAGGTTGAAATATATATACTTCATCCTAACGTCCCAGACGTGCTTTCTCATAATCTGACGATTATCTGGAGGGATTAGCCTATT
>WOGR01006651.1:0-12937 GCA_015342045.1 Leptinotarsa lineolata
GCGTGAGCTGTAAACAATACTGTTTGTTGGTAACCAGGTGATTCGGCGTCACCTGACACGGCCACTTCACAGCAAATGCGATAACATGAAAATAGTTGACTGACAAGAGATGTCAAAATGTGTTTTTATAGAAATATTAAATTTATCTATTTTATTTTGAAAACAGGATAGTTGTTAAGAAAACTTTGTATGATATTTGTGTTAAAACTGAGTTTGATTTTTTTCACTCACAAAATGAAACCTTACTTCTAACACTCATATCATGAATAGCTACTTCACTACAATTGAACTGTTGGCATGTCATATTTCCCTGTTAGAGTGATTCTTCCTCTACAGGGCCGGATATCAAAAATTGTTTGGAGAGTACTTTGTTCAGTACTTTTGGATAAAAAAACCAATGACGTGACGTCACTGGCCTCAGAAATTGTGCTATCATCTTTTTTTTTCAATTAGAGAGGAAGATTTTGTGACACTTCGTTCGAAACGTATTTCAATTCTTCATACAACGACCTTTACTGTTTTGAATATGGATAACCGGTTGTTGAGTTATTGATGTATGAATTGGAGACAAGGAAAAATGATGATTGGTCACTTTAGTATCAAAAGAGGATTGAAATAGCTCCAAAGTAAGTTATCATAGGCTAAACAGAGTTTGTGAATGTGTTAAAGAAAGGATTGGTTCACGAAAATGAATATTATTAAGAATAAATTCGAACTTAAGCTCAGTCCTGTTTTCAGTTCTATCTGAGAGTTTTTGTGACCAACTATGCATTAGGTTTTGTCTGTTTTGTTAGTTTTGATGTCATATGTTAACACAAATACATATGCACACATAAATATCGAATATATTGGTACAGGAGCATAAAGAAACATCCTCTCAGTTATCGCAAAAGTGCGATAACTGAGATAACTGATAGTTTCATCCTTTTCATAAAAGAGGACGTATGCTTTTCCACCCACAAGCGATTCTGGTAAAATTCGTTAGAGGTGTGAATCATTGTATTTGTTTCACGTACCAATATAGGGGTGCCCGCTGTAGGTAATCCCACTCTGATTCGAAATTGCATATAGATTATAATAATAAGTAACCACATTGTCTCCTGCAAAATGGCTCATATCCAATACTTCTAGTAACAGAGAGTATGGTGTTAGCTTGACAGTTGTTACTATTGATAAGAAAATTAATTTCATTCCGTTTGAACTCAACCTTTCGACTCTTTCCTTTGGGGATATATCAAATCGAAATTTTATGTTCTCCAACATGGAACGATGCGGGAACTTAGAGAGCAAATGACCAAAAGTTTTGCTAGTAATACCCTAGAAATATTCCAAAATGTTAGAAATGAGTTGGAAAATGAACTGTTTTACTGTCAAGGAGAACATTTTGAACATTTGCTATCGTTTTATGCCTCAGAAATCAATACTAATCTATTGCAAAATATGTTACGGATTTATTTCTCTTTTCAATGAACATTCAAATTAAAAATCTAACATAGAGTGGTGAAGTTACGAAATTATAAATCCCAAATTCATAAAAAATAATAATTCCGCAATCGGTTATCAAAAATAAAAAAAGTGAACGTCATTTATAGAGAGTTTGAATACCTTCCGTATGCAATGTTTCACGACCCACTTGCCGCCCTTTCCGTCGGTAAGTGATTTCACACTATAAGCTTTTTTATCAGGAAGTACTGAGAATGTTGTCCGACTGTGATATAATAATATTTACCTTTGCACTGTATAACATCATATCAGAAAGTTTAAGTAACAATAAATCTGAATAAACATTCAAAATATATCTAAAAAATGAATTCTTTAACTCTGCTAGCAAATCAAAACAAGAACAAATCAGTCTACTATCTCTTCAAAAAATGAATATATGTGTTATTGAATATAGTTTGTATTTACGATTTTTTCTACCGATGAAGTTACGGTGTTAGCGAAACTTGTCTAGAAATAAAAATGTTTGTGAATATTGTTCAATTACTTTCTTGGATTTCTAATAGTGTTTTATTGTTTGCATTGATTCGTTGATGAAACTGTTTATTTCTTGTTTGTCAGTTTGTATCGAATAATCACGGATGAAATGAATTGACATGATTTATTCTATGGACAGTTCCGGAAAAGGGACTATATCGATCACTTTTTGTTTATCCGCATCAACAATTTCATTACTAATTTCATGGTAACTTTCTGCACGATGGAATAAACGAACATGCAAGTCAAGTCTATTCAATTTTGGATGCACATATTGATAAATGTGTAATCTTCCATTGCCCCAACTGTAGCTCTCGCACTTGTCCTGGATAAATCCTGGCCAGTATGGGATAAAAAAGCATGTACTCCAAGTCCTGGATGAAGCGCTGCAAATTGTACTTTGAGGACATTTCGCTGTAAACCCTCGCAAAGTTTCGACTACAGCCGCAGGAATTTCATATGGTTGTGTCCAGGAACTGAAGATATTATTAAAGTTGACAGGCATTTGTGTCGTATCTATTATTTATCTTTGCAGAATGAAGGTTGTGACATAATATTTAACAGGGTAATTGATTGCAAGAACTTATATTTATTTATTTATAGCGAATGTGGGTTTGACTATAATCCTTGTCATCTGTTTTTTATAAGAGTGGGATGATATACTCGTATAGTGTGTGTCAAGCCGGGTATTCATTGGAATTTTGAGATGGAGGAGGTGAAGATGAAATTTGTTTTGGGTTAGGCTGACGTGGGAAAATATTATCTGTGGTCCAGAAATATAAATTTCTCAGCAAAGGACCCTCCAAGTGCATTGAAATATCCAGAGTGGACCAAAAGGAATGTTTCTTGAGTATTTACAGTGTGTTACTTCTGGTTTTCATTTAAAGTGTGAGGTTAGTAATGAAGTTTCGTATGAGAGTTTCAGATATCATTGAATTGCGATTTTCAAAAGTATTTTCCAGTATACAGGGTATCCAATTGAAGTCTGGCGTATCAAAGTGAGGTTTTTCAAACGGGATGAGATATTTTGTTTTCCATATTCAATTTTGGCAAAAACAACGTGAAAAAATTGAATCATTTAATTGCCCCCAATAGATTACATAAACTCATGAAATGAACATGATACTGTTTGAGAACTATAGTTGAATAATAATTCGGTTGAGGTTAATTAATGGTTAAGGTCACTGGAACTGATTTTTTTAATGAGGCCTCATTCGAGTTGCCTCTACTGAGGCAACTCGAATGTCAATCGAAATGAAAAATTAATTGCCACATTTCACTGATTCACATTACGTCACGAAAATGAGACAATAGTCTTCCAATTCAAACTCCTCCTTGAATACGAACAATTTGAATAAATAAATATTCAGAAATCTGGAGATTATAATCGACCTACGTTAATTAGGTCGACTATTGTTGACAAATGCGACTTCAGTTATTTACGTACTCTGTTAGTATCTTTGAACATTGTACTGTTGAACAAATGCTCTCGCTGAAATTTCTCGTTACTGAGGTGATTGATTTCATTCAATTTGAGACTTGATATTTTATTCATTTATCAATGCATCCATCTGAATAAAATTCAGGATACATTTCATAAATAACGGTTGACCTAAAAATTTTCTCAGATGAAAATCCATTTTTTCAAACTCAAACTTAGTTATTTTTGAGCAATTCCAATCGAGCAACCAGCAATTGATGAAAAAATTTGTTCTACGGATTCGTGTTTTCATCATGCTGGTTGTTATCATGGTATTGCTTGACTAGTTTTCATGAAAAAATGTAAATTCATCGATAAAATTTTATGGGTTTTTGGTATTATTTTTGATGGAACAATTGAAAATTCCTCTAAGCTTAATTCTGAATCTGTGTCAAAAATTTTGCACATTTTTTATCCATTCGTAATATATGGAAATCTTGTCTAATAACTCAACATAGTGAGATACAAAATGTTCAATTTACGATAAATTCTAGGGTTGTTGATTTTTCTGTGCAAATTGGAGCTACTCTATCTCATTGTGAATGCTGGGATATACATTTATGAATTATGTATTTTTGCTCATATTGTGGAATCAGCAAATTCATTGCTAGTACCTAGACCACATCGAACAGCCCTTAACCAAAAAAGCCATCTCCATCTCGGACCAAAAATTAATAACAAGTTAGATGAAAATATGGAAGCAACCTGACTCACTTGCATCGTTAGTGTATTGAATTCTGATATTTGTTCTGGAAATGTTTACTGAATGTATTCGCAAAATTGTAGTCCGAATTTTACCAAGCAACATTCAAACAAGTCATTGATAATGAATGCTTTGTAAAGTTTTATTCAATACTTTCAAAACGAAGTTACAAATATTCCTTGTTTATTCAACACGCAAATGAATGAGTAGGTAGAAAATTGAAGAAGTTTTTGAAATATACTGAACCATTTTCATGTAATAGCAATTTGATTATATTGTGAGTAATAATTATATAGAATTTCATCGATGAATTTATAGAAAATCCCAATTTATCTGCTACTACAAAGCGATTCAAATTTCACAGTTCATATAAATAGAAATTATCATTCGAAAGTTCGCCCAATATAATGTTGATCATTTCAGTAATGATAAAGAATATTCAATTAGTTCCGAATCGAATTCAAATAAACGAGTTGAACGGACAATTATAAATTTGAATCGAATGCAAATAAAATATATTGCATGATAGCCAACATTTTCAACTGCAAATTGCACTTCAGCCCTTAAAATCCTAAAAATTTGGAGATATTGTAGAACTGATTTGAAAGCGTTCTGTAATTGGGAGGCTGTATCGATGACCTGGAATATTGAACGTGATATGACTGTTCAATATTTATAATATGCACTTTTGAGTCCTTATACCGTTGTGATTTGAGTACTTGAGGGATTTACACAAATGCTGAAAATGTAAACTTGCTTCCGGTAGAAACGACTTTGGAATTGGAGAATGGAATCATGCCGCATTTTAGATTTTTTACCAGAAAAACTATATCAAAACAACAAAAAGCTTGAACAAATGTCATATATATTTTGTAGAGAAAATCAGAGTATTTTGCCCCTTCACATCAGAAAACACATTGTACCACATTGAATGCTCAAAAAGTCAGTCAACTTCGACATATTTTATGATAGATAGATTTATTTGATCATGTTATGTATAAAATAAATTTAGGACGAGTTAGAAAAACAGATAGGTGCAAGGTACGAAGTTTTGTATAAAATAAAAAAGATAGTAAAATTTGTAATAATTTTATAAGGTACATCACAACATATATTCAAATTGAGTGTAGAGGTAGGGCAAGCATATTCCGTGCATCAGAGGTATGTTTATGAGCATGTTCTAAATATTTTGTGGTGGAATAAAAACAGTTTTTTCACAAATATTTTTTATTAACTTGTTTGAAACAAAACATATCCATATTTTTGTTATTAGCAGAAAATGTATTATACAGTCTGAAATCATTGAAGTTTTTTTTGTGATTTCATCAGCCTGAAACGTTGAGGTCTAATAAAATTGCTGTTACGTGTATCATGATTTTGTAAACTGGATTGCTTGGGAAACAAGAGAGCACTTTTGTGAATAACTAATAGGCTTGACTCATACAAAGAAGGTACCAACATAATTTCATGAGTGAAGAATGGTTCACGGCAAGAATCCTTAGAACCGATTCAAGAAAGAATTCTCATAATTTCCCCAGAGTTGAATCCTATAAAAATGTGAAACTGTATTAGTGAGCAAAGTACTATTCTCAACGTAATTTGTAATTGGTTTCAGCTGTAGAAGTAAAAATACGTTACTCGATAGTTTACTATTCAAACTTGGAATGTGGCTTGACCAATTCAGCCTATCGTCCAGAGTAATACCCAATAATTTAACACACTGGAATTCAGGTAATGCCAGAGCTATAGAAACAATCATGTTTTGTGATTTTTCCGTATTCATCATTAGTTTGTTGACACTGAGCCAGTGCTTCGCTTTTCATTGAATTTCCATAGATTTATCAAGCTGAATAATCTATAGAAGAGTATATCAAGGATGTATCTTCAGAAAATATTGCACCGTGAAATGGCTTCATGAAGTTGTGAAAATCATTCATGTGAATAACAAACAGAAGCGGGCCCAAAACTGATCCCTGCGGTATACCTAGGTCAATCGCCCCCAGCTCAGAAAATGTATTGTTATAAAAAACTCTCTGGAAAGATTATTCAGGTGAGTTTCAATCAAACTTGAAGTAGTACCTCTTACACCATAATATGACAGTTTTTCGAGTATAATACTGTGAGATACACAGTCAAAGGCCTTTGACAAGTCCAATAGTGAGACCCCCACAACCTTTCCTTCCCTCAACTATGCCTCTGATACCACTCATAGAAGCATCGGTGGTAGAGCAGTTTCCGCGAAAACAATCTGTGGAAGTATGAAGATGAGAGGAATTTGAGAAGAAAACTCGTAAGATATAATTGACTCTTTCAATTCTGGAGACGAAGGCAAATTTTGCCTACCAAAATGTTGATAATGCTATCTATAATATCATTAGATTTTTTTGATGAGTCAACTTATCAATAACGACAAATTACTGATATATAGTAAATTTCCTAATTTTTCTCTCTCATTGCGTCAAATCAGCTTGTTTCGTCTTCTAGAAGGTTTTAGAACAGTAGAAAATATTCGGGAATATTCTGAAGCATTCCAGAAAAATCTCTGATCATTCTAAAATGATGTGTGATGTTCGAGAATAGTATAGAACCTACGGAAAAATTCTGGAACATCTCAGATCATCCAATTAATAATTTATTCATTTAAAATATATGGGAACATCCTGATATTGAATAGTAATTAGATAAAGTATAATGATGATGAAAACTATATCGCACACTATGAATTGAAAATTCTTTATCAATAACATTCAAAAAGATGTAGAAATATTCACTTGAGGGATCTTATAATAATCCATGAGTTAATTTTTTGAATCACGAAATACTACTTCAATCTTTGAAAGATTATTTTTTTATTCAATCAGGCCTTTGCTGATCAAATATATCATTGTACTAGACAGGTTAACCCTTAGTATATCATATTGATGAAGAGTACTTACTCTTGTTTGATAGTCGTATATAGTGTATACGGAGTCAAATCGAATGATATGAAAACTAAATAGTTGCTGAACGTCGCCAGTTTTTTTGCATGGCATGGACGGCGTGCTAAACTCATACGGGGTTTTATATGGTATCAACTAGTGAGTTTATCAGACCCAGTAGTCTTTTATTTTGCTGTTCGGGTTGAGTTTGTATAGATATAGACTATACTTCAGATCTGAAGGTACAAAAAATCCCTAAAACAAATAAATTATAAGCTGTGTGAGAATTTGTAAATCATAGCCATTTAATATAACCTTTGGGGGACAGATAGCTATTATAGAGAGTCTAACATGAATGAAATATTGGTATGTCTATTTACTCTCAGTATAATTCTCATATCACGATGTCTTGTTGTCAATTGAATACAAATAACTAGCACAATAATCAAAATGCGGCTGTATAATGCTATTATAAAGAGTAATTTCCGAGTACATGGAAAAATCAGATGAAATCCTAGAAAAGTACAGTTCCGTTGATATCTTCTAAGCAAGAAATCAAAATGAGCATTGAATGTTGAAATATCATCTATCCTAAAAACTCGAATATTTGAATCCATTCACGAATGCTGTGATTGCTATCATTGTGGAATGGTGAAGGAATTATATGATGTGGAAGCTCTCTATCCCTATTCTCCATTTTTTACTTGAAGGGTGTAGGTTTGAAAATATAACTGCTGGAGGTTTCGATCAGCAGAAAGTTCCAGAACAGTCTAGAATATCCGAAAGGGCATTTTATAATATTCCACAGTTTTTAATTGAACTGCTTATCGATTGAGAACGGTTCAGTCAGGTCGACAGATACGGTGGGAGGTTGAACGAGTGAATTTGCATTTCCTACATAAAAAAACTCCTCCAAATCCAACTGTATATTGCTGCTGGAACTCACTCTGTATACAACGATCTCAGCAACAAGCGAAATTACTCTTTTATTATTTTCTGTCATCTGTTGCTGAAGATTCATAACATTCGGCAGGGAATTCATATCCCGTCATTTTCCGTTCGGGTGAATCTTTCCAGGTTTCCCCTACGAGGCCGCAAACTCAGAAATTGAGTTTCACTCCCTTTATATAAGAGTTGGAGGCCTCACGTTTCAAACGAACAAATTGCTGTTTCATCAGAACCTTCAAACTTTCGAAAATTTCAAAACAAACATATGTGGCAGCAAACAAACTTCCAACATGAACCCACTTCCAACTTTCGATATTAATTTTCAGGAGTTTCTGGTACGCACACTTTCGTCCCCATTAATTAAACGAACGCTGAAGGAAAAACAAAAGTGGACTGCTGTACTGCGCGGTTTCGGTCAATTGGAATCAACAGATGTCGACTTCGATGAAATGTATGTAGAACTGAATGTGCGATTCAAACACTTTGTGACATACTGCTCCATTATTGTATTTCAATTGTTTATTTACCAACTATATGCAGTACTCTTTATATACCATGTTGGCGTAAACAAGTAGAAGATGTTTTTGATCATAATATATTCACCTCTCAGTGAAATTATAAAATATAAACTTATGACGTGATTGCATCGGCTCCAGTCGTCACTAGAAAAATTTTCTCAGCCTTTGATTCGTTCAATTATAAGATCGCCAAATAACAAACAAAACAATCATTTCGTAATCCAGTTTGAGTGTCAATAATCAATCGGGATAGTCAAATATTTGAAGTTGCGAGATGGTGGGACTAGTATCTTTGAACGTATCGAGGTGTCTGCATTTTCGAAAACTTGAACGATGATATTCTAAGAAATTTGGGATATAACCTCATCTTTCGATGTACCCTTCATTCACCGGAGGCTCCCATCCAAATTATGAATACTTTTTTTTATATGCTTTATTATCAAAAAACATTATCTTGTTGACAAAGCTTGGGTAGTAAATCCTTAGAAAAAATACAATACATACCAAATGGAATGAGAATGAAAATGGTGCATGGGTACAAACTATGTTAAAATGGAGAATATAAAAGATATGTATATATAAAAGAGTGAAAGTCAAGTTTACAAAAGAGTAGACATGATAAATAACAACTTAGGAGCTCCTTAATGAATAAAAAATATGAGTGAGTCAGTTAAAAGCTATCGTTAGTAGATTCATCCAAAATATAACAGAGTCTATCAGATAGAAATTTTTTGACTAAAAGTTCCATCACAAAGAATGAGAAAATTCGGTTTGTTGATATTTTTGACGTTTTTGATAGAACGGGCTATCTCTGTATTAATAGAACTCAGTGATATTTTTTCAGCATTAACTTTAATCACATCATGGCACTCGGTACTCCTGTCCTATTCTGAGCGGCGAATTATGCTTTTCAGGGTTTCTATACTGGCTGCTAGATTATTATTTTCTTCTTCCAAAGTTCTGATAGAGATTAACATGTTTCTGTTGATATCCTTTAGGACCAAAGCATCATTTTCCAATTTCTGTACGAAATCTTTTCGGGTCTTGATTTTTTGACTTAATTCAGTATAAGTATTTTCGAACCTCATAATTTCCTTTTTTAAAATGGAAATTGTCTCACACTGATTATCAATTTTCTCAATGAATTTTTCGTTCTTCAAATTGTAAGCAGAAATTTCATTTGCCTGGACCTCCTGAAGCTGGTTCCCTAATTTCTTCATTAATTTGTTTTATTGTTTCGTTTTGTGACTGTATTTTCTCAATATACTTCATCTCAGTATTACGCAATTGTTTATTGAGATCTTCCTCTCATTGGGAAACCTCTTCAAGGAATCTCAACTGCTCATGTTTGAGTTTGTCAATGTAGCTCTTTTGACTTTTGCTGTCTTCTATCATATCACTATTTGTTTCTTCCAATAACACAGTTTTATCCGAATCATTGATGCAGCAGGTACTATGGTAGTCATATAGTTGTTTTTATTCTGCAGTACACAGCTCCTGTGAAAAACCTTGAAGCAGCTTATGCATGTATAATAATTTGACGGAAAAGGTCGCGTCTTCCAGCAGCCAAATTTTACCATGTTGTTGATAGTTTTGGTGAGATTTATAGGAATAAACTCACTGTTCTGAACTTTCACACCACTGAATCTTCTTAAAAGTGTCTAAATCGCACTTTTTTTAGGAATGAATTTCTTGTAAAATTTTTCAAGTTGCTCTATAGTAAAGCAACCAACAACAAAACAATTCATATTTGGTCAACGAGTTCAAAAATGCATTTCTGCGCTCGCAAGGTCCTATAAATGGTGACAAACGGCCAAAAAACCTGAAAAACAGCCAAAATTAGGAATAATGCACGTTTCAAATGTGCCCACGTCTGATAAAATCTGAAAAAATCCATGAAGCCGTATTTCCTTATGAGTTTTTAGAAAAATACAAAAAAATGACTAATTTTTTTTCAAATTTTATTTTGGTCATATTTATTTTTTCACTGATATAATTTTTTTAAAATTTTTTTGGAGGGATGGGTACGGGGATTCGGGACCAAACAATATTTTTCGGTTCCCATGCACGTGCGTTGTCGTGCGAATTCTGACGAATTAATTTCGCAACTTATCGCTGCTTTCCGCTCCCAGTGGACGAGAGCTTGAGCTCTATAGTAAAATTAATAACAACAAAACAAATAATGTGAAATTTTCTGAGGAATTCAATTTTCAGGTTCGATGAGGTCAAAAATGCATTCTTGAGCTCGCAATGTGCTCTAAATGGTGACAAATGACCAAAAAACGTAGAAAATAAACAAAATACACAGGTTTGGAAAAATCATGGAGGCGTATTTTTCATAAGTTTTCAGAAAATCAAAAAATAATGACGTATTTTTATCAATTTTTTTAATCATTTTTAAGAATTTTTGAAGGAGTGGGTACGGAGTTTCGGGAACTGAAATATATTTTTTTCAAAACGTGTTAATATCATCTATACTCAGGAATTTTTTCCGAATTTTTCATCAAATAGTAAGCTGGAAAAAAAAATATTAAAAAATTTTTTTTGGCTTTCCAGCAGGTGGCAGGCGAGTCACGTGACCTATGAACCATGTCGAACATGTTTTTTCAGCCCAATTGAAATACTAAATAGAAGAGTTTGGGATTTGGAGAAAGAGGGCATTTGTCCTATCTCAATGGTACAAATGATACCCTTCTCTAAATAGTAATTCAGACTAATTTATTTTATTTCTGCATCGATAGCACTGCACTATTCATCGACTGTACATGAGCAGATATTTTTACAAACCGAAAAAAAATCCCAGAATTCAAATCTTGTTAACCTGTCATTCATGCAACACGCTCTATGGCGGAAGCAGTGAACCCCAATCATATTTCCTTATCACCTCCCATTCACTATTACCGTAATCATACATGCACAAATACACAATTAATTTCTATTCCGAAATTGAAAGGAGAATTAATTACCATACCCACACACGCCATCAAACAAACAAATTACCTCCAGTTTCGCACAAAACCTTCAATTTCGTCTGAACCCGACATCAAAAAACACGAAATTCATTTATGAGAAAGTTCGCAGCGGGAAATGCGGGAAAATCAATGAGTATATTTTCCATTTCATCAGGAGATCTGCTGGAATGTAAGAAATGAAACGTATGTTCATTATTTTCCAATAAAGGCCCTTTTTATGAGGACTTGGCATCTCCTCAACTTCTTCGAAGGGAAACTCTTCATTTTTTTTCATATCGCGATTCGAGTAGCGATGAAATTATGCCTTTGAATTGCTTGTTTCTCGTAGAAAGATGGAAGTGGGCGGATCGTGAAGAATTAACTTTCGGAGAAGAAAGCACATTCGACGTTTCTCCAAAAGGATTGATTTTTCTTTAAACGGTTAGGGGAGAAGCGTATTATGAACATTTCTACTTTGTTGCGAATTTAACGATTCAATCCAACCTGTTGAACCTACAACAAACTCATTTGATAGAAAGAGTGGATTTATTGTGATTAATTTCATTGAAAACATATTCTGATAAATTCTACCTACGTATTGATATTAGGTATACAGTGATAAAAGCCAAATGGAAAAAATTAATTTTTTCGTTTACTGTACAAATTTCAAAAAAATCCTGAAAAACGTCCAATTCGAATCATAATTCGACATTCTTCAACGTGAAAATGCCACCGCTAGATTCATCCCCCTTAGAATGACAGGTACAACCCCCCATTTTTGAAGTAGGAAGTATAGGTGATATATCGTTTGAAAGGTCATTCTCCATTCAAAAATGTTATTGTTTTCAAGTTTACTGCAACAATTAAAATAAAATAAATCAAAATCATGTGGTAACCGAAATTCGATAAAATACACTCAAAAACTGAAATGTGATGCAAAACGTAATGAAATGTGAAATACGAAAAAGAACTATGGATGTTAATGGGTTAGATGTTCAAACTGTTCACCGCGAACGTCTTTGCAACATCCTAATCTTAAATAAAACTGTCTTCTAACATTATTCAACATACCAGGCGTGACCGACCTAACCGCAAGCGTTATTCGTTCTTTCAAGTCATTCAAATCGGAAAGTTTAATTTTGTACACATTGCTCTTCACATATACCCATAAAAAATCTAATGATGAACGATCAGGTGATCGCGCTGGCCATTCAGTCGATGCTCGCCTCCCTATCTACCGATTGGGAGATGTTGTATCGAGGTATTGCCGAATGTGGCCGAATGTGGTGGTGCTCCATCCTGCTGAAACAATATCGTATTTACTGGAACGTGAGGGATTCCTGGATCAGGATATAAATTTGCTAAACTTGGAATGACATCATTTTGAAGTAGTGCCAAATAATTATAGCCATTCAAGTTGCCCTCAATGAAAGAGGGACCAA
>WOGR01006652.1:0-12935 GCA_015342045.1 Leptinotarsa lineolata
AGCGATGTGAATGAATATTTCGTTACTTAAAATCCCATGCGGGGTTCCTACAGTACCCCACTCACCTTTTTTAGCTCCACAAACGAAACGCACACTACAAAATTCCCGTATGCACTGGGACCACATCCAGTAAACATAGACTGACACATACCTGAAAGCAGCGTTGCCGGTCTTCTCAAATCAAAATGTTATTCAATGCATTATGCCACTGGGGTCCCTCAGGTACCCCACCATTACGGTGGTCGATTTTTTCCTTCGAGTTCAGGTTAGGTTAGTCCGGGGATGGTGGAGGTAAGACTTCAGTTCATTTCAGGCTGTTTTGCTGTCCACTATCTGATCGCCAGTGGGTACCTACTCCTCGAAGACTTCCTAGATCTGCTCCGTCTGACCTTCCATTGCTCCAAGGTGTCTTACTGAAAAAAACGGGAGCTTCTTCCTCGGTATCCTACTGGGGTGTTTGAGGTATAGGAGGGTGGATTCATAGAGGTTTCTCGAGACCCGGCGGTTCACCGAGTCACGACCTGGAGCGGTATTTTTACCATGATGGGTGGCTTTGAGGGTGTCTTTCTCGCTGAATAGGAATCTCAGGAGGCAGATTGAGTCAAGGGGAACTTGTCCGGGATATATGCCTAGTTGTGCGGGTACTTATTGGTGTATGTCTTTGTGTGGCGATTGTCATAGTATGCGTCAGTTGGAAGTTTGCACGTGAGTTTCAGGTCCTTGAAGGTTTTCGTTTTTCGGTTGGTTTGTTGAATGATGTTGCCGTCAATCACTGACTGCTCATCGGTTTTTTGTTTTTGTCCAGTTAGGACTTCAAATTTATTCCATAATGATGTTCCATCCCAAGAGTCTAGTTTTTTGTCTCCCCTTTCAAACTTTCCTGGATGAATTAGTTGATGAGGACACGTTTGCTGTCTTAAGTGCAGGGTGTCTGGTCCGTACACATGTTCTTTATAGTTTACGTTCGTATTATATAAGTGTTATCAGGTAGGGCAAAAAGGAGGGGGGTTGATAGATTCGTCTAGTTGTAGTTCAGGTGGCTATATTGTCCGAGTCCTTGATAAGTTTTTGTAGTTTTACTATCTGTGAGTCCATTTGTCTAGGATGGTTGAGGGGGAGATTATCTGAGAGTGTGGGCTTATGGTTAATCAATGATTGCAAATATTTGACGTTCGTGAATTTGTGGTTTTCGAAGTAAATAGTTTCAGAGATTGGCAGGATTTTATGATGAGGTGTGTTTTTATGAGGAAAGGAAGGTGGTCTGACGTTATCGTGTCCCCAATGTAGGCCGAATCATTCACTACCTCCAGTAGTGTTCAGAGGATAGGGTATGGTCAACGATCGAGGCCCTTTGGTGACACAAGAACGTCAGATCCTGGCAAGGTATTCCATATATGTTGTGGTCGAGGAGGAAGTTCGATAGAAGTCTGCCGTTTTCATCAGAGTTTGTGTCTCCGCATTGGGTATGCTTGTAGTTGGGGTCTCCAAAAAGAAAAGCTTTGGAAAGAGAGGCTGCGTATTTTAATATATTTCTGGAGATAATTTGAGGGGACTGATTGTGATCTGTTATAATTGTTACGTTCCCTATTAGCCTTGAACAGACAACGTGTTACCTCAGGGCTAATACTAGAGTGCCACCCAGACTCAGTCAACGCCTCGGTAGATAACAATATACTCCTGGGGTGAGTTAAAGGGAACGATAGGAGTAAAGGCATTCGCATTGCCGATTATTCAGCCAGGACAAAGAATCTTAGGACCCAGTGACAGCTACGGCCTGACGACTTCGACAATTGCAGAACTAGCCAAAAGTTACACCCAGGCTCTATCCCTGGAAAGATGGGATGGAATCAAAGGATGCAGTCTTGCTAGGATCACTCTGGGTGACCCTGGGAAGCTGGCGCCGAAGAAATATCTGGCGATGACCAGGAAGAACCTACGTTTAATAGTAGGATTTCTGACTGGCCACTGCCAACTAAGGAAACACCTCCGTACTATGGGGCTGGTGGACACACTTATATGCAGGATGTGTGAACAGGAAGATGAAACTGTCAGGCATATCTTATGTGAATGTCCGGAGTTATCGTCAAAAGAGAGTGTGTGTTCGGCGAGTCTTGGCCTACACCTGCCGATATTAAGGAGATGTCTCCTGGTGACTTGTCCACCTTCCTGAAAAGGACAGGATGGACGATGACCTAGGAGAACGGCTTCTTGGGAGGATGTAAAATGGGTCACATGTGGCCTGAGTGCTGTGAGCCTACACTCGCCCTACCCACTTCACAGATACAGATACAGAGAATTGTTAAGTTACCGGAATTGGATACTAGGTTGATTGCTTGGCAATCAAGATTGAGAAGTTTGTATGGAAGATTGCGGTTTTTGTGGGCTGGGCCCTGTTTCGCTGAGATGCGAATGCCGAGGGAGTGTTGGTCTTTCGGTCGGTGGGTGGTAATGTAACCGGAGAAGTTGGCAAGATTTTTGGTTAGAGTGTTAGTACTACATAGTATTTGGATACTTTGGGTGTAAAGGAGTGATTGAGTGTATTATTTTTTTAACAGGCGTTTACAGTACCGAGGATTGAACACCCATTCTCTTGAACCGCGGGACGATCAGCTATTCAAATCTGCAACCAGCTCGGTGAAGTGAAGTCAACCTTGTTGCCACTAGCGGTGGCGAAAAGGGATTGTACTAGTATAGTTCGTTGGTGAGAAACCTCATACGTTCATGGAGCATATAAGGTTGAGTAAGAAGGTGATTTGTATCTTGATAATGGCTTCTATTTGCCGGGTGACGGGTGTGGTGTTGACTAGTTTCTGTATTTTGTTTGGGACTACCTCTTCAGGGTTTTCTGGGGTTTCTGTTCTTTTGGGGCATTTGGGTGAAAATGCAGAGTGGTCGCCTTCAAAATTAGAACATGAGGGGGGTGCTGTTTCGATGCATTCTAATGAGGGATGAGCCTTCCTGCAGTGAGGGCATTTTATTTTATGTAAAGGGCACTCTGTTTCCAGGTGCCCAGTTGAACTGCAAGTATTGCAGTATTTGGGAATCGGTGGCAGAGGGTTCACATTTGACGCCTCACATTCGTAAGCAACCGTATATGTTCACACTAGATGTGAAACATCTGGTGTACTGTTCCTTATCACTGGTAATGATACGGATGGGTGGGGTTGAATTATTAGTTTGAGGTTTGAGGTTCCATAGAGCCCTCTGATTTGCCAGATCATCGGGAATGTCTATGATGTTATAGTTTTTTGCTGGCTTGCTGAATTGAAATGACTGGTCTAGGGTTGTTGAGGAGAGATATTTTTTGTATTTGTAAGAAGATCCTGAGGAAGTTTTTTTTGTGTTGTCACGAGTTTGCTTCGTCCTTCAAATGATGGAAGTATACGACCTGATAGACTTTCTGTTCCGTTATTTGGTGGTCTTTTGGTTGGTTGGTTGCAGTGGTTTCGCCTACTTGCTGGGTGGGTTTCGCCTGCAGATTAGGCTCTGAAAAACATGGACTCGTCTCACAGGAAGGTTTCATGAAGTAATTCATTCAGCTTGGTCACTTTCACTTCACTATCACTGTGGATACGTCTGCACTGCACGAATGCTGGTACCAGGATGAGGAAATTGGATGTTACCTGATAGTAATAATAATTCGAACTGAAAAATTCAACGAGATGAAAGGTATAGATGGATCATCATCCATGAGAATATGCCTATCGGAAATATTCGACATTTAAACAGGACGTAAATCAAACATGTGAACGAGGCTGTGAAGAGTAAATATTCATATTTTCAGACAATCAGGCAGCATTGAGGTCATCAATGAATTCAGCAGAAAAATCAACACTGGTCTCGTAATACCATGAAGAACTGAAAGAACTGGAATTCAGAGAAATGTTCATTGCTGTGACTCCGTTCTGAAATATCAGGACACTCAGGAATCACTTACCGATGAATATCGAAATCATTAGTGAAAAACTTGGAAAAACTGAAAAAAGACACACACGGAAAGTTTTCACAGAAAGAATGAACTGCTCCAATAAAATACGAATGCTTCCAGCATAATAATTGGAATAACCTCTACATACTGTACACCTAAAAAACATATGTACAAAATTGGTAAATCTCATTATTATCATAATGAGAAAGCTGCTTTCACTTGTTATATCCAACGGTCTTCTACAGCCTGAAAACAAATTTCGAAAGATGAAGGAAAGGTGAAGATATCGTCTTTCGATAGTAAATTTCAAGTTGAGCAGGAAAGTGAAAACGATATTTCATGCATTTCATCAGCGATAAAGGGATTGATGTTGGAAAATCATGTCTATCATATTTATGATTCCAGTTATTACTGTGGAACATACGTATATCGTATATAGAATAAAGAAATTTCAGAACCGGTAGTTTACTTCGGTAATATCCAAATGTTATACAATTATCACACTACATATCAAACCCCACACACATGTTCATAATATTATCAAAAAACCAGATAGTACCTTAGCGACAGCAATTCAAAATTCATGAAATACCGTTTAATTAATTCAATTCCAAGTGAATGTGAATCCATTTTGATCTTTCTCACTTCCTTCACATTTTTTTAAAAACAAAATTGAAGCACTACAGAGATTAAATCCATTTGGAAAAACGTTCTGAGGAAGTTTATTCCACACTAACGCAGTTCTCCAAATGGAAGAATTCTTGAACAGTGAAGTTCGAGGTGTACTGAGTTGGATCTCAAAACGATGAGCAGTCACAGTACGTCGCATACTTCTGATGTGATCCCTTGACTACCTCTAGTGAAAGGATCTATAGAAGAGAGACAAATCTCCAATCTTTCCAGACTATCAAAGTTTAAAGTGATTTTGGCGACTCCAATCAGGCGGATGGCTCTTTTTTGGATTAAATCCAGCACTTTCAGGGTATGCTTAGGGGCGGAGCTCCATACATGAGAACAATACTCCGAAGAAAGTCTGATCTGAGCTTTATAAAGCATCAAAAGTTGCTGAGGTATGTAAAGCTTTTTGGTTCGAAACAGTGTTCCAAAAATTTGAGAAGCAGCTTTGGCAATTCCAGCAACATGATTGTGCCGAAACATATTAGTGTCCATTTTAATCTCCAACAAATAGAAAGCAGAATTGTCTGTCCTGACATTATTATATTAGGTTCGGAGACATTCATCTTTTTGGAGAAAACCGATGCCTGGGCATTTGTGGCATTGAATTGAACCTGGTTACTTTCATCCCAATTCGAAATGATTTCTAAATCCTCATTAAGATTTGCAACCTCCTGCTGCTGATGAAGATGTGCATCCGCAGCCGTATTCTGGAATCCAGATGGAATGACGAGAAAAGTGTGCTGGCGTCAGCAAAGCAATATATTGGATCCTTGGTTTTTTCCATTAAGTTGTTGACCTACAATAAAAAGAGGGATGGAGGGTTTACATCGCAAATGAACATTTTTTCCCAACTGTGATATTCCATACATAGACAAATTGTCATTCCACATTATGAAAAAACTTCCATATATTCTGTCATACTTTATCATAATTTCATGGTGGGGAACGACTATATCAATTTTGAAGTTTTTCAACCCATAGTTTGATCATGAATCTCACGAGTTTTTTTTTGTTTGTAGGTATATTATACCATTACCAAAATCGACGAAGGATGGACACAGAGTAATTTGGTTTCACTTATATGATGACGATCCGGGAAATTTCAATATTTACAATTTCTTCGCCCACACTTACAATCTTACGGAAATCAGAATGCATGAAGACTATCCCCTTGGAGATATCATAGTCTACGACTTCAAAAATGTGAAGTTAGGTCATCTGACCCAAGGAACTCCTACAATTCTGAAGAATACTTCTACAATTTTGGAGGTATGAGGTATATTAAACCACAAACATTACATTTTGATCACATGATACTGAAATAAAATCAATTCCATACTCGCAATATGTAACAAGTTGAATTTGTAATGGTAGATATCGATCAGACATGAGAAGCTATTGGTCGAAAGTGATTTTATGCCAGCAATAGACATCAAGTTGAATTTGTGGGGGAAAATATCGTTTGTATTGGTCAAAAGTAATTTCATGCTGGCAAATTATATCGAGTTCAATTTGCAGGGATAAATATTGATAACAATGTTTTGCTTTTAAGTAATTTCATGCTTGCAATGGACTTTAAATTGAACTGGTAGGTGTAAATATCGTTTAGAAATTGGAATGCATTAGTCAAAAGTGATTTTACGCTCGCAATAGATTTCAGGTTGAACTTGCAGTTATGAATATTGACACAAGCTGGGAATGTATCGGTTGAAATCAATTTCAAGACAAGACAAAGAGAAACAGAGAGGAAGACTATAATAGGTCATTAGGGAAAAATACTTTGAACCCATATAGGTTCAGAAACCTCAAGAAATGACTCTGAAATCCAAATCATAATTTCATAAAAAACAAATTTGTAAGAAGACCTTAATTGAAAAAAGGTATTTCAGAAAGATCTGAACCTCTAATTAAACCTTCTGTATTATTTCCAATTAGTTTTTGTAATAATCAATTTCATACTCACAATAAAAAAAAGTTGAATTTGTAGGAGCAAATATCGTTTAGAGATTGTAATGTATTGGTGAAAAGTAATTTCATTCTCGTAATAGATATTAACTTAGAGTTATAGGCGTAAACATGAATTAGAGATCATAATGTGATGGTGAAAGTGATTTTATGTTCGCAATGGATATCAAGGTTAATTTGTAGGGGTGAATATCGATTAGGGATTGAAATCTATTGGTTGAAAGAGAATAAATGCTCGCGATAAACATCGAATCAAATTTGTAGGGGTGAATAATAATTCGAAATCGAAATGCACTGAGGACGTTCTCACAAAAGTGAAGTGGTAGGTTTTTTGCGTAAGCGCATTCACATCAATGATAGCTGTGGTACATACACAAATTCAGGTCACAGCTATCCCTTATCACATTTTCCAAATAGAAATAGAAAAAATCGGAAACTCAGTTCGTTTGAACAACATTCTCGTTTCATAATAAATGATTCATGAATATTTTTTCGATTTAATTGAAGTACAAGAATCCAAAGGTGAAGATTTCAATTCTAGATAAAAATATTTATATTGCTACTTGAAAAATTGTAATGTAATGTAGGAAGTAAATGTATTGAAATTTATTCGAGACCCCAAATAAGACGTTATCAATCATCAAAGTTTTATTGATATTTTTTGTGACAGGTAAATGCAGACGAAAACTTCGACCAAATAATATTCAACAGATATTCTAATGAAAGGTACTTCCATACTCTGTAATTCACAAATTTCACCTAACGCTTTGATCATCACAAACTCTATTTTCAAAAATAACATATTATTCAGTACAAAAAAGCTACTTTGATGGCGAAACATATCGTGATATATGAAAATAAAGTTTGTGAGAGTCGAATTGTCAGGTGTGGTTTATGAAATTCATTATATCGGACTCGCAAATACAATTACACTATTTTTACTCTCAGTAACAATCACCATCGTCCAGGTATTGTTGTGTCTTTCAGGTTATATGACAATTCCAAAAGATTTTCAAATTGGAATATATTCATTTCTTATTATTCAATTGGAAATCTCTATAGTTCATTTTGCTTATATATCTGTTGATTTGTTTTGATATATGCATACATGCATATGCATAAAATGTATGTTAGAAGTTTTATCTGATAATTATCAAACCATAACAACAACATAATCAATATTTCACGATTATCCATTCTAACGAAATCGTATTTCTCTATAGTCAGTGATGACCATATTCACTTCAATAACATTTGGGAGAACTTGAATTTTGTGTTCGGTGCAATATAGTGAATCAATTCTGGAGTTGGTGACAAATGTTTCTTGATGAATTTCATCACTTTGAAGTTCCATTGTTTAATATGATATGAAATGTTTTGAAATCCCTGAAAGAACAAATGAAATTTGGATTGAAATGAATAGCTGGGAAGAACAATAATTGAATAATTGAAATGAAATAAAATTGGAAGATTGGAAGCCAAGTCACTTCACCACGCTTCGATTGTTAGTATTCACGTTCATCTTGGAGTGATGATTGATATTTTCTTTCTTTGTAGTTTCATTTTAGGTTTTTTTGCCTGAGTTAATTGTTCAACTACTCATTTTAATCTCGAGTTCATTGTTTTTTTAGTGATTTCAAATCATATTATATCATATTAGACAATGGAAATCTGAAGAAATCCCAAAGTTGTTCTCTCAATTTTCTGTCAGAACCAAATGGCAGATATTACCAAGTGGTTAGAGGTTGCTCATCCAGAAAACAAACAGATATACAGAAAATAGTTTGTTTCGAGACCAATATAATTTTGAATGTCAAAAAATATCAACCTAGAGTGGCAACAGGAAAAAATTTGGTTTCTTGTATATGTGTTGAACTTCATTTTTCTTCGTTTCCTCTGCTGATGCAATGCAATTGCTACAAAGTTTTTCCAGTAACTGAAATTCAGTTATCCAAATATGAACCAGTACAACTTGAACTATTCATAGATATTGAATTATTCAAATAATTTCCAGAATGAATTTGAAGTATTCAGTTCTACGAAAGTGAGTGAACTGTACATGCTGACACTTTCTAGTAACCATGACATGATTCTTATTTATATTCAGAAACACTTGTGCACCATCATCAATGTGAAAGTTATTTCAACAATCTTATTTTTTTCTCTATTACAGAATGCTTTCAACAGTCACATCAAGCAAGTACATTTCCTGAACTACCCATCAATGGCAGAACCTCTGATAGTACTGGCAAAACAATTACTCAACCCAAAAATATCACAAAGAGTAAGTTCATCAAAACTGCCTACGAAACATTCCATTACCAGTAATACAAGGAATTACTTCATTCTATTATAGTGAAATCAGTCCAGTTATTTGACTTGAGGTTTACCAATCAACAATACTAAATAAAGTTTCATAGATTGCAGCAGTGAAAATTATTTCCAGTTGAATAGTGCAATAGTTTCACATCATTATTAGTACTGATTGACATAAGTTATTATTTCTCTTGGTGCTTTCCACGAGAAATTTTCATCAAGAACTCAATCAGAGAGTTCGTATATTCATTTCGAATGTAGAAACGTAACATTTGGTTTTCTTGGTCAGTGAAAGGGCTGACATTTTCTGCGAAATGACAGCGTCAGCAGCTAATATCTGGTATAGGAAAACTTTGATGATTGAGCAAGAAGTTTAACGTACATAAGAGAATAGAAATTGGAAAAATCATGAGCGATTACTGTAAACATTGGAAGAAAAACATAACTAAACTGTCTGATTTATCATCATATATATTTTATTGTCTGAAATAGTGTCCTACTGACAAAGATATGATTCGCAAAAATTATTGAAATCTATCAAAACATGATGCTTCTGCATCATAACAGCAAAGAGCATTTGTAGCAATTCATGGTTGTTCTACCGAATACCATTTCAGTTTATTGCAAACCACGAGCCGATCATGCGCTGATTGATCATTGTTTATATGCGCTGAATCTCGGATTGGAATGTACCTCAGGTTTAATCAGTGGTACTAAGCTGAACCATGAATGCAATGTTGGACTGAAGTGTCTTCAAATGACAGTGAAGATGAAAATGGGGATGATATCTCTCCATACGGAAATGTCACCTATGGGTTCGACAGAAGACTCAACTCACTTTCCTCATTGGAGATGGACGAGGCTCCTCAAAACAGTTAGTTGCAGAACCAAGCCTCGATATTGGGTATGTGATAATATCCGTCCTCCACCTCCTACTGCAGCTTTTACTACAAGGCAACTAGATGAAAATAGAACCCAAAAAAAAGAATCCGTGATACAACACCAAAATCGCTCTTTCGGCTCTAGGTTCTATCAGTGGTGCTAGGACAAACCATTGATGTGATGTTAGACTCAACTGCCATTCAAAGACAAACCTGAGTAATGAAAGGCATGAATATCCCCCAATACGAACAGGCCACCTATGGGAATGACATAAACTCAATCCACGAATATCAAATATAAATAAAGCTTTTTGAGACAGACACTTGTAAATCCAGACTTCGACAAAGACCATCGAATGAGATTCGTCCAATCCTTTACATCGGTTCGTACTGTTTGGCAACTAATTGAAACCAGGGCCCAAAAATAAAGCATTCATTGTTCTGCTTGATGCCCTTGATAGAACAAAAATTGACCTGCAAGATCATGGAGATGACCTTGTCATCTTGGCAAGATTTACGTCGGGAAGAGTAGCTTGTAATATACTCCAAAGAACGATGGATGTTGTTCACAGTTGGTGTGAGGAAGGAGCAGATTTCTATTAAACCCCAACAAAACTGTGATAATCCCCTTCACCAGAGGGAAAGAATTGGATGATTTAATGCCACTTTCCCTCAATGGTGAGATCATTCCATTTGTTATGGAGGTGAAATATCATGACATTGTCCGTGCCGAAAGATTTGTAGTGGAACTTGAGGTTCAGGTTTCAAACAAATTCATTGGATATATGTAATGATTGTCAGACCAATGATCACTTATGAAGCAATTGCCTGGAGGTCAAAAGCTTCACAGAAAACGGCTGAGGCCAAGCTCTCTAGCTTACAGAGACAGGCTTGACTGGTTATCTGTGGTGCCATCAGTTCCACATCGTCAGCGGCCATGGAGATCCTTCTAAAACTCCCTCTGTAGAGAAAGGCTAGATGGACTGCATACAGACTTGTGTACATCGCCAATTGCACAAAGCTATCTGAGTACACTACAGTGCTGGTTGACACTGGAAGTCACAGCATTCTGGTAATGACCTTTGACATTATGCCTCCAACTATCAACTACGAACTGTCTCATACAGTACTATCTCCGAGTAAAAAGGACTAGATCCTCTGGGAGGAGGGAATACCAAGAGCAAATAACAACTATCATAGATGAATCGAAAACACCTCCAGATTCTGATGCAGGTGTTTCAAGTTGCAGGCCCAGGCAAATATATCAACTTGCCTACGGATCTATGTGACTGTATTTCAAGAGGAAATCTATGCTATTGAACTGTGTGCCAAAAGATTAGCAGAATCCAGCCTCCTACACAAGTCAAATAAAATATTCTTGAATATTCAAGCGGCGTTGAAAGCTCTTGCTCTCAACGAGCAATGTCTGAACTGGTAGCAAATTGTCAAAAAAGATTCTCCCTAATAGAATGACAACAAATTGTCTTTGGCAAATCAAAAACTTGAGTTGTCAGAACAAGAAACATTTCCAAAACTTTCCAAAGAATTTCGTAACTGGACTATTGAATGAATATTACAATTTTTTTCCTTCGAGCTATTTCTATACTGAAGAGCAGTGTCCTGACATCATCTAGATTTGTTATTGTGATTTTTTTTCAGTTTCATTTTCATAAAAGCGAAGAAGATATTAAGAAGTTCATACCAATTGAAGTGTTACCAAAAGATTATGGCGGGAAAGAAATGTCTCTCAAGGAGTTGAATGGTATTTTGTTAGATAAATCTGTTCGGAATTTCATATTTTCAGCTAACCGTACTCATTTTTCAGCTATATGGAAACAAAAATTTGTCGACTACAAAGAAAGATTCGATACATTAGATCAACTGCGAGTGGACGAAGCTCTTAGACCTACTCCTCTGATCAATGACGATGTTCTGGGATTCTACGGAAACTTCAAGAAACTCAGTGTGGACTGAATTTCTTTCTCAAAGAGGCTTCTTTTACTGCTCTACTATTAACGATAAAAAATCCCTTCAATTGGAAGGTATTAACTGTAGGGTAAAAATTTTCATCTGGCAGTAAAAAAACATGATGAAAACATTGTTTCAAAGTGATTATTTATTGGAAAATATAGTGTAGGTAATTCAATTTGAAAATATTAATGCATATAAGAGGGTGGTCTGGAAAGTTCTCAACCCAAAGGAGAAACAAGACATATTTTCGAATTTTTCTTCATTTTTCAAGGAAGTCTCCTTTCACCTCTACATATTCCTTTCAGCGATGCTCTCATCTCTGCAGCCCGTCTCAATAGTATTCGGCGTTTGTCACAAAGATGATTGCCTCTTCATTTGACGAAAATATATATCCTTCTAGAGCAATTTTCAGATGAGGGATCAGAAAAAAAGTCGCTTGGGGCTAGATCTGATGAGTAAAGCGGATGGTCAAGTAGTTCAAACCGTAATTCGTAACTATTCGCCATGGCAACCGCTGACGTGTGAGACGATGCGTTGTCTTGGTGGAACAGGATTTATTTTTTGCTAATCTAGCCATTTTTTTGCAAGTTCTGCCTTTAGCTCATCGAGTAATGATGCGCAATATGCTCCTTTGATAATTTTGCCTTTTTGCCTTTTTGATGATAATTGATTGAAATATCTTCATGACTATCCCAGTCGCCATCACTTTTCTAGCCGAAAAATCAGTTTTTGCTCATTTTGGAGTCGGTTTTCTCCCTCCAGTCCATTGTTTGGAGTGTATTTTTATTCCAGGAGTATAATGGTGTATCCAAGTTTCTTCTTTAGTGATCATTCGGCGCCAAATCTCGGATTTATTGTCCCTAATCTGCGCCAATAGAGTTTTGAAAATGTTTATTTGAACACGTTTCTGGGCTAAGGTGGGCGAACGCGGCACCCAATGCGCGGATAGCTCTTTCATGCCTTAATTTTGATTCATTGTGTGACAAACCCGTTGTTTTGACATGGTCATAACCTCTGCTATATCTCACTTCACTTAGGTGTTCGTCTATCATCATTTGGTGAACTTTGGTGATATTTTCGGTGATAATTGCAGTTTTAAACGTTTCAAATGTTCATCGTCTCCCAAGCTCTTACGGACACGTTCAAATTCAGCTGCCCAAAATTTCACTGCAGAGAATCCAACTCCTTTTTGATTT
>WOGR01006653.1:2725-12935 GCA_015342045.1 Leptinotarsa lineolata
TTGAGAACGCCGCTAACTAACCATTGAAGTAGTGACTTTCGACAAATGACTTCAAAAGAGGCGGCCGATGCTGTTTATCACATTGCGTTAAAGACAGTATTGATAGGCGTCGGAATGGGGGGATCGATATGAATTTTCCAATGATATATTCTGTATGATGCGAAGATAAATATCGTGAAAACTAATTTTGTTTGAATATTTTATCTTGAGAAGGACAGTTTATGTTTGAGATGTTTTTTCTTTAGGATTGTTACTTTCTACAGATCTATAAAATAATAATCAGAAAATTGTATTTGAACAGTTAACTAGTTGATTTATCCAATAATTTTTCCGAAGAAAGGTTGGTGGGATAACAGAATCAATTTTTCTTGAAAAAAACAATTGTTCGTTTGCCGACGTTTGAATTCGTTCAAATTCGAAACGTCAACCAGAAAACAATTGTTTTTTCATGAAAAATTGATCCTATCACTCAACCAACCTATAGAAAGGGCGAAATTTTTTTGCATGTGATAAATTAGCTTAATAAAAAAAATCTCATTTTTTCAGTTACTTGAATTTATAAAATTTTGCATATTGAATTGAACATGTATCATCTGGTGACGATTTGAAGACTATCCAACCTATTTGAATTGAAACATTATAATTTGTAGTTATAATTCGTCTTTCGATGTTAATCAATTTGATATTATCATTATTGATACTGATATTATATTGATATTATCATTATTGATACTGATAATATCAAATTGATCGTAGGTTTTATAATGAAGATGGATGAAGTTTTCGATATATCACCAGGTGAATTTACCAATAGAATAGTTGAACATCTGGATTTCAGGTTGAACCGAGCTCAAAATTTTGCATTGTTAGACGTTTCGGCACCGACTTTGGATCAATTTTCCAGAAGCAGAAAAGTGTGACTGTACTGGAGCAATTCCTCCCAAACCGATCTATCGGTTGGTCATACCGACCAAATGAAATTAAAATTCCTTCTTGTCATAGTGGGAAATAACTTGCGAAGAATCTTCCAAATCGAAGACGTTGCATTGGTGTTTGATGGTTTTTCTTCAGCTTTTTGCGCGGCATTAGCTGGTTTAATTGTTGTTTTTCCGTCAGGTATCTGCCACACGTACCTACAAAGTCGTAGGTCTACATGAGAGGCAAGGGGTAAGGTGTTCTTCATCCGAACCTGGAGCATGTCTTATGCACCTCTCCGGAATATTAATCATTATTCTGACTCTCACTCGGAGTATGTGTTTGTGGAACGTGTGTGTGTTGATATCTGATTCTATTCCATTACAAAGGTTTGGAATACAAACGGAATAGAAAGAATGTTTTTTTTTAATTCAGCATTTGAAAGAGAGAGGTTCGAAACTTCACCTTTTGCAATGCTTAGAAACCAATAGATTTGAAAATTCGGGTCTACTGCTTCACGATGAAATTGATTTCAATTGAACTCGGTTTCAAATGATGAAATTGGTAATCAGAATTGGTCTCGAAAGTAGGTTGAATAAGGTCTCAGGTCTCAGTTTCATTAGTTGTATCTAGGAAGGTTAATATTTTATGTAATAAATTCATCATGTGAACATTTATAACAGAGTATCAGTCATTAGGGTTCCAATTACCATAAAAGCAGACTAACTGAAATTGAAACGACAGCAAATTCAGAATTGTATCTGTTTTCGAAAAAAACATCATATTTAAATTTCCTTCAATATTTCTGAATATCCTTACGCATTTGAGAGATATTCTGAACATGGAAAGTTTCTATTGATATTTGATATAGCTGATATGGAAAATTCATAAACTTTCATCATGTCTTCATATTAAATTTTGTAGCCAGCTTCTGGTGAGCAAATATTGTTCTATTCAATTCTTCAGCTACAATGAGAAGTTTCTCACAGTTACTGAACGAAAATTGGATGAAAATTTAATATACACTGCTTCGAAAGGACAAATGAAGTTTCATCGAGAAATAATGGTGCCTATAATCAGTTCTCTGAAATCACAAAATGCGGACAAATATTGTTCTACTAACAAACCAACTTTGAAATGTGATTAATATTTGAGTCAAACCACAAATGTTTACATTGCGCTAGTTATTACTGTTACAAGAGTATTAATATAGAAAATAATGGGTCATTGAGTGCCGGCAAATGGTTTGTGGTTGAAACAATAACGTTGAAGATTGTTTTCTATATGATTTCGTTAACTGATCAACTTATTGTTCCACTCACAAGTGCCATTTCGTAAAATCTGAGTTCGTCTTCAGAGAAAATTATGGTTGAGTTCATATAGTTCGTACAGAGTAATTCACGATTTGAACCAAGCTCTGTATAGTTCAAAAGTTTTGCAACAGTCGTAATTCTAAATTCGAAATTTGGAAAAAATATACTAGACTAGTCTAAAAATTCTTTGAAGAAAAGTTGTTCCTTTCGAAACTGTACAACCAGTTGAGCCGTTTCAATTGAGCGGATAAAACATAAATTAAAGGGATGATATTGTCGAAAGGAAGAGATAAGTAGCCAGTGGAAAGCTGGATAAATAATGAATCGTCAGAAAAGAAATATCACAATTTTCCTATCGCATAATCGTTTATTAATTTTTCAAGTTGAAAGTTTACTCACACAAGAATTCGAAAATAAAGCCTGTTTCTTTAACTTTTCGACTTTTGAGGCTCAAGAAAAAAAGTCTTGTTGTCTTGCCACAAATCACGAAATTTTTGATTGTAGAGCCTCAATCAGTTCACATAAGGTATATAACCCAATGAAACCTATATCATTTCAATGAAAATTGGAATGATTGATCTTTTTAGCTTTCTTAAAATGATGTCTTTAGTATGTATTCAAATAAATGTATTATTGGATCAATAAGTTCAAACAAGGTACTCATAAATATGAACCCAAAAGAAACGTCTTCCAGATGATCGTCATAAATACATAATTTATTAGCCATTTCATTGAAGAGCGAAATAATTGATCCTTCCGCATTCTCAAAATGACATCTCTAGTATGTATCCAAACAAACGTATTCATGGATCAATCAGTTCACTCAAGGTACCCATATATAATAACCCAAAAGGAACGTCTTTCAGATGATGGTCATAAATACATAATATATAAGTCATTTTATTGAAAAGCGAAATGATTGATCTTTTTTACATTCTTAAAATGACGTCTCCAGTATGTATTCCATCAAACATATTAATGAATCGGTCGATTCACACAAGGTACTCATATATATAATAAGCCGATAGAAACATTTTCCAGATGATGGTCAGAAATACATAATTTATAAAGTCATTTTATTGAGAAGCAAAATGATTGACCTTTTATGCATTCTCAAAACGACGTCTTTATTATTCAAACAAATGGATAGATCAATTCATACAAGGTATAACCCAAAAGAAACGTCTTCCAGATGATGGTCATGAATACATAATTTATGAGTCATTTTATTGAAAAGCAAAATGATTGATCTTTTTGCATTCTTGAAATGACGTCTTCAGCGGTATGTACCTACTCAAAATAACGTATTTATGGATCAGTGACAATTTTAAACTTCAAATATTCGTTTATTTTCTATTCTTTATAATACAGAAATGAAACATACTCAAACTGAAAGGGGTATATTTTTATGAGAGATCCATTTATGGATCCATCCATGAATTGAGTGCATCATCTTGTCCAGATTGATGAAGAGGGAATAAGACAAGTGAGATCGGATATCCGGAATTTAGGATGACAGTGTTGAGATAAATTGCTATATAGATAGGTTTCCGCGGTCAGTAATTTTTAATTTGATACACTGTTGGTCGGGTTGAACCGCGTCTGTGATTTTCATCGTTTCGACTCCTGCTTTGGAGCCATTTTTAAGAATCACTTAGATTTGTACTTACATGACTCGAAGACGAGGTCGTAATCTCCCTTGTCCCCAAGTCTCATTGCTAGGTTTATGCTTGCTTTGTTCCACTCTAAGTTTGGACAGTTAATAGTCTTCAGGCGTAAGGGTAGGTGGTTATATATTTTAACGCCTTCGTATATGATAGATTTTCTGGTCAGGTTCGAGGAAGGTATTGATAGGGGTGGTTTGAGATTATATGTTTCAAGTGTTCTGTGATATAACTGGGGATTATCAAAGTTTTCGCGACGTTTTGAGACCAAGTACACGCTTTCTAGCACTAGTAAAGAAGCTAGAGTGGGTATTCTCTGAGAGATGGAAAGCGGCCTGCATGAATGTTTGGGAGATACTTTACATATATATCTTAATGCCCTATTCTGTAAAATGAAAATGCTATCGAACCTTTGTTGGCTGCACATGCCCCAGAAAGCAATACCGTATCTGAGGTGGGACTTTATGAGAGCGTGATACGCTGTTTCAGCTTTTTCTCGCTTGTAGCTATTTTTACGTCATAACTCCCCAAGGCCAGTTCTTTACCGAGAACCAAGATCATCAAATTTCAGCTTGTTGTCAATAATTGGGCCAAGAAATTTGGTGTGGTGTTCACGGTCTAATGGGTCATAACCAATAGTCATACCTGTCATGTCACACTTGAACGTGGGTAATTTGGTCTTATTGATATTCAAGTCGGGCGAATTATAGTCGCACCATTCCTTTATCTTTACTGAGTCATTCTGGATTGTTTCCTTCAATGTTGAATGATCTTTTCCGTGCCACAAGATGGTGATATCATCAGCAAAAAGGGTGACTTGCTTTGAACATTGAGAAGTGTCAGATCATTCAAGTGTAACAAAAAGAGTACTGGTCCCAAAACTGACCCCTGTGGAACGCCGCAATGATTGTACCCGCGTTCCGATGATTCTTTTCCGTTGAACACTTTCTGTGTGCGGTTCTCTGAGTAGGACTGGAACCAATTCAGGGCCCATCTTCTGAATCCGTGATATTCAAGCTTTCGCAGCAATATTTTGTGATTCACAGAATGCTGCTGCGACTATACTTTCATCGTTATTTGACCAAATAGGTGTTCCAAAAGGTTTAACATTGCATCATCAGTACTTCTATTGCTGAAACATACATATGGATGATGTTCAGTGTTTTACCAAATATAACAATCGTAGAGAAATATGTATATGAAATCCCTTAATAAAAGTCATAGTTTTGAACAAAGGACATTTTTTTCATATGATATCATACAGATGAAAATAATAAAATTCAGTCAATTTTATTGTCATTATCCATGGAAAAGTAATTACAAAATTAGTTTCGCCCAAGTGAACTGAAGATGACAGCACAATCTGAAGGAAATAATCACGAGATAACATCCACAAATTTAATATTCTATTCAGCTAGTCAAGACGCAGATGAGCCATTGAAATTGAATTCATAATACAGCTTTCCAACTACCTAACGCCTATGACTGTTCCTCTCCCACGCTTCCTTCCCTCATGCCTATAGGCTTTTTCATCAAAGGGAAAAACAAGATTTGGATAGATTATTGCTACCCGTATATTCTCCAAGGATGCAGTGACATTGTGCGAGGATTAACAAGAGTTTCATACAACGATTTGAGCCGGTATAAAAGGAAATTCTGGATGTTTTGAGGCAAAAATTCAAAAGGATTAGGTGATGGACTCAAAGGGAATTCATAATAGTAGAGGGATCAAAAACGAAAATGATTAAACGAAGGAGCAATGCTTTGTTTCGTTGTTGAAATGAAACACTCTGAAGTGTGCGTTACGTCTAACTTTTCTTCTTCCTATTTAACTCATAAAAATGAGCAGTATGGAAACATGTAGGCGAAATATAATTTTCAATCTATGTGGAAAAAAATTGTAGACGAGTTGGAAAATAATGATAATAACCGACGTATAAGTAAAATAAGTTGTTTGGAACCGGGTTTTTGAATCGTTGTTGATTGAAATTTCTTCCTGACGTCGCCGCCATCCTTATATGTTTTCAATGTTAGAGTACAACACAGTGCTTCATTCAAGGAAAAACACAAGCACTCCAGAATAAACCTTGAGGCACTCTAAAAGCGGTGCTTGTGCGAAAGTAGTGATTCACATTGTAATTGAATCGCTGGAGATTGAATCCATTGGTAAAAACGTTCACAGGAAGTTTATTCCACATGAACGCAGTTCTCCAAATGAGAGAGTTTTTAAACAGTGTTCGAGGTGTACTGAGTTGAACTTCGAAACAATGAACAGCCACAGTCTGTTGCGTATTTCTGATATGCATAGCTCTTGGCGGAATCAAATGTGCCAAGTCCCTCGAACACTTTCCATGAAAGTACCTATAGAAGAGAGACAAATCTACAACCTTTCTTCGACTATCAAGGGGACAAGTTATGTTTGCGTCTCCAATCAGGCGGATAACTATTTTCTGGATGGAATCCAGCAGCTTCAGGGTATGTTTAGGGGCGTAGCTCCATACATGGGAACAATACTCCAATAAAGGTCTGATCTGAGCTTTAAAAAGCATCAAAAGTTGCTGAGGCGTGTACAGTTTTCTGGTTCGGAATAGTGTTCCAAGCTTTTGAGAAACAGCCCTTGCAATTCCAGCAACATGATTGTGTCAAAACATTTTAGTGTCCATTCTAACATCCAACATACTTATTGAAGCAGAAAGCGGAATTTTCTGTCCTGACATTTCTATATCCGGTTCAGAGACATTCATCTCTTTGGAAAAAACCGATGTCTGGGTTTTCGTGGCATTGAATGAAACCTGGTTACTTTCACCCCAATCCGAAATTACCTCTAGATCTTCATTGAGATATGCAACCTCCTGCTACCGGTGGAGATGTGCATCCGCAACCAATTTCCTGGTATTCAAATGGAATGACGAGACAAGTGTGCTGTCGTTAGCAAAACAATGTATTGGATTTTTTGTTTTTTCCAGTAGGTCGTTGATGTACGATATAAAAAGAGACAATATGGATCCCTGGGGAACACCAGCGTTGATGGTAAAAGTATTTGAGAGAGATCTATCGACGGTCACTTGCAGGGAATGTTTTTTCAGGGAACTTGAGAGCCATACACAAAAATGATACGACAATCCATAGCATCGAAGTTTGGTCAGCACACCCTCATGCCACACACGGTTAAAGACCTTAGAAATATAAAGCGCAACTGCTCTTGATTCTCCATGATTCTCGATTGCGTTTACGAGTATGTTCGATCTTGATCAGAATCAGAAGAACTCTTGGGCATAACACTAAAAACATTTGCATTCCACAGAGACATGTTTCTGGCTCGTTGGCCTTCATCAGCGAGGTCTATCCAAATTGGAAATATGGCAATATCTGGTGGTGAGACACAACACACCCCTTATTTTAGTGTAATGTCCACGAGTGAGAAATCCGCATCAACCACGAAGGGTTATTAGTGAAAATACATCACAAATTCATTAAATTTTATCAAAAATATTCACAGCTTTCAGATACTGAAATAACGGCTTCAGGTTCATTACATCTGAGGCACAGCTAAAATAGCTTGGTAGATTTGAAGTATGTCTTTCAGGTTGGAAAACTGGATATTCGCTAATGATATGTTTGACACTTCAAATAATGTTATAAAAATTAAACTACGCTCAATTTTCTTCGGTCATTAGGTGCTCAAGTCGTTCAATTCATCTACTGATAACGCTTGTTAACGAAATGCATATCGAGTAAGAGCAGTATTGTTTTAGTGGGGAAATAGCTATTTATGATATGAGTGTAGGAAGTGAGGTTTTATTTTCTTAGTGAAAAAGTTTGCAAAACGAGCGTAGCAAGTTGAGCAATTTCACGAATAGAATGAAACTTACTTTTGATACAGATATCATACAAAGTTTTTTTGTACAAGTGTCCAGTTTTTATAACAAAATAGATGATTTTATTATTTCCATGAAAACACATTCTGACATCTTTTGTCAGTTACCAACAAACAGCATTGTTTACAGCTCACGCTTTTTATTTAAAGTCACATTCAAAGTATTTGCTGGTGTTTGATGTCTTGCATAATGAAGAACAATAGTGAGGAATTGTGTTTTCCTGACGATATTGAAGAGGCTGCATAAAGAGCTTCAATTGAATTCTTACCAAAAATTCGGCTCAGCAGTACGACAGCTGGTGTAGACTTAAAAACGTAGAAGGAAATTCCAGCGAAACCGTCTTCTTTGCCTATCTAGAATAGAAATGAAAAATATGGAATTCGTCAACTTTGTGGAGCAAGTTTTTAATGATAATGTCGAGTGCGTTCATTGAATATTTGATGATATTTGATGATAAAAGGAGCCTGCCGGCGTGGAGAGCTGGGACATTTATCAATAGAAGACATTAAATTAATGGATAAATCCTTGCTCATATTCCAAATACAAAAACGAAAATAGGTCGTCCTTTATGCATTGTTGGAAATAACATTGACTATTTCAATAAATACCTTGTATTTACACCCTTCTGTTAACGATCATCAATGTTTTTTTCTGAAATACTCAAATTATAGATGCAGTGCCAACCCAGCTGGTGAAAACCCATTTAGGAAGATGCCCTCTACCATTGCTGAGTTTCTGAACCTCTTGGAACCAAAGGAATATACAGGTCACTGTTTCAGGAGGTCTTCTGCTCCTTTGATAGCAGAATCAGGAGCAAATATAACGAATATTAAGAAGCACGGAGGATGGAAGTCTACAACAGTAGCTGAGGGTTACATCGATCAATCTTACAGCATCGTTCTCTTCACTTCAAGAATCAAATGTTAATGCCCATGAAATTGTCAACTCGGCTAGTTCAAATATATTACAAGGCTCTTCAACATAGTAGGGTATCATTATCAGCAGTTGCTCTGATTGTACTCTTCTTATTAACGTTATGAACGTTCTTAAACAATGATAATAATAATTCAATTAATTTATATGATACATCTGAAACAGAATTTAATTATATCTATATCTATTATTATTCATAAAAGCTGCCTTATGTTTTGTTCATTGCTACTTGGTCGAGAAAAATCGCGTTGAAAATACTTTTCACACTAGTGTTGAAAATACTTTTAACACGCTACTTTGTGAACATCATCTTTTGAAACTCTTGACAACCATTAAAAATGTCACTTTTAATAACAGTTGTACAAGAAAGTGTTTTCAACAGATTCTTTCACGCTATATATTTCAAATGCTACTCACCAAACTACATACATAATTGATAATCCACTTTTATGAAGTCTGTCAAAACCTTTATATTATCATGCGTTCAAGTGCTCTGTGTGGCTGTGAAATTGTAGCGTGGAATTTCAAACTTATAGTCAGTTATGCAAATTATATCCATAATACTAGAGAAGGCAACATTTCCCAACTATGCATTTACCCATAACTAAACTATATCTGAGTGAGGATAAAGGGTCTTGGGACGTCTGTCGACCTGAATATACAAACTGTCAGCTACTGTTCAACATCATTAAAACAGACAAAATGTCCTTTGGCATCCAAGACCACAGTATTCGAAACTCGCTAGAGATACCCCAACTACTGAATAGAATTGTGTGTTATATTAATGCGGCGTAAATATCGAGTTAGGCCTTAGTTGACTTCCTTCATACGGCCAGACTATCAAACCGAAACAAGCAGCGTTTGAACGAATTTTTCCACCTGCAATTTTGAGTGGGATACTATTGAAAAGTTTTAGACGGGCTCCTCTGGGTTCTTAGATTTTAAAGACTTCTCACGGTATTTTGCATATCAAATCATAAAGGTTAGCTGCTCACCATGAGAGATTGAGCGGACTATCAATGCTGTTTTCACTTTTTCTAGCGGGGCCCCATACGATCCGTGCCTTAGGTCCGAACCTAACATGCCCAATGGGCCATATTTCCAAAATATCTCTCTATAATGTGCTTGATAATTATTACGAAATAGTTAGCATGTCCATATATTTCCAGTTGTTTACCTTCGTCACAAAAGACATGCCGATATAGACAACAGAGAGTCATCCTGAGGATTATCAACCTAAATCAGTATTGTCAGTTTGGGAGCAGACAAACGGGATCCTTCGAAAATCAACATATTGGCTGATTGGAAATTGTTCGCATTGAAATAACATTTCAGTTTTCATTATGTCGGATGTTTATCGATTCTGGGGCTTCTAAACACGACCGTTTTATCGGATGATGCTAAACATGTTAGGCTATCGTAGAGGACTGCTTGAATGCAATAATGGAAATTATTGGAGGAATATATTCCACATGAAATTTTGCAAAATCAGATCAGTGGTGTACAT
>WOGR01006654.1:0-12934 GCA_015342045.1 Leptinotarsa lineolata
AAGTCATAACTATTAGGATTTTCTTTTGGAGAACTGATACTTCATGGATTCTGGTTGAATTTCTATAGCAAATGATGCAATAATTGAGGGTGGAGTGAACATATGCATAGTAGTAATTGAGTAGGATATTCAGAGGAACAGTTTTTCTAAGATTCCATAGAACATAACAGTGTCTAGATAGCTTGTTAGTTATATAGTCTACGTGATGACCCCAAGTGAGGTGTAAGTCGATTTGTACCCCAAGAAATTTAATGACTTCTTTTTGTTCTATTGAAGTATGTTCGTATCTTACTAGAACACTATAATATGCTATTCGTTTTATAGTTATTTAAAACAAGGCCATTTCTGTAGCAGAAGGAGTTCATATGATTATGGAATTCAGAATTGGAAATGGCAATTGCTATGTTTTGAAAAATAATTCAGAAATCTCTCAGTGAAAGTGGGTTTATGATACCAATCTACCTTTAAAATTCGGTTTGCATCTCAAATTATTTTAGTATCTAGAAATTCATTAATACAATAATACAGTTTATTGTATTAATGAAATGATTTTCACTGTAAAGTGAAAATCATACAATAAACTGTAGGTATTATTGTATTGATGAGTTTCAATATGGATTTTCATCAAGTATCGGCCAGTTCTATTCAAGTATGTAGAAATGTTAATGAATTGTTTTCTTCAATTTCAAGATTGAATTTCAGTTTTGGTTGAAATCTATGAAAAGTATCTAATGAATGGAATGGAATGGAAGTAACAATATCATCAACATATCTTTTCAAAAAGGCAATGAAAATGACAATTTATTTATGCATGTATTTTTTACTCCTGCCATGACCAAGTCTGCACAAATGGGTGACACTAGTTAACTAATAAGATTTTTATTCACTGAAAATAACGCAATGATAGGTTTTTCGTGTCATGCGCCAGCTGTACAGAAATCTACATACTCTGCATGATGAGTGATGATAGAACCATGGAATATTGGCAGTTTCTCCAATTTTACATGTTGAAGTAAGAAATTTTTCTATAATTCACAATATTTCTTTGAAACTGGTAGTAAAACTCTGAATATTTACATATAATTCCCGAATCAGTGTAATATAATATAGTTTTCAAATAGAATCACAAAGAGTCCGTAAATATACCAAAAACTAATTGCATATTCGAATACTGTTATTATAATGTGAAGTTTTCCTTTTCATGAATTTTATAATCCTATAATTCACATTCATTTTTCACAAGGAAGGAATAGATTGGCTGGAAACGAAAAACCGATGAGTGTGCTACATTATCAATTTTATGTATGGGCCCCTACACAACTTCTTGAAATATCAATATCAGTGGTACTGTACCAGTTAACAATTTGTATCTGTGAGAAACAAAGAATATTGTCAAGTTATACCTGGAAACATACCTTGGAAAACCTTTATCATGGAACACTCTGAGAAATGATCCTGAGCACTACTTCAACTGAGCATACGTTAGGTCAGAATACCAACGGGGCTATCACTGGACACTGTATATTGCGAGGACATCTGAACAAAATAGGGCTACATCATTAGCGGCAGACAATGCAACGAAGGGACAGAGACAGCTCGGCATGTCTTATGTGAAAGTAAAGCACTGTATCACAGAGGCAAACAATTTATGGACTAAATTAACTCCATATGAATATGACAAACTTTGAACAAAGGACTATACAAACTAATACGAGGAACAAGACTGATGTAATCGGTGTCATGAAAAGATGAAACAACATAATAAGACAATAAGGCCGCAGTGTTTTCCAGAGACTTGGTTAGAGGGATCCTAGCGAGGTTAAGAAATAATCTATTCTATTCTACAGTGTGGTAATTATGAGAATTTTCATTATTCATTGGTACTGAAGAAAAATTATGTGAAGTTGAACTTCTATTCACGACATTGGAATTTAGGTGAACAGATAATGATTATGTTTAATGTTCATTTGAGTCAGAACGAATCTGTATTTTCATAACATATGCTTCTAAGATATCCATAGGAAGGAGGATATTTTTTGGATATTTATTGAGAAATACCTTATAGATGCTATCCAGTGCATATAAATCGGAAATTCATCGAATTATGCAACATTAAAAATGGATATCTGGATATATAAAAATTATTTCTAAAAAAATCGCGGATAAAAATATGTTGACTGTAGATAAAGAGACGTTTTTGGCTTTCCTATCCTTTATCTTCCAACAGAAAACGTGGAAGAACTTCATTTTTCCCAAAAATTAATATCTCCTAAATAATTCTCCTGTCAATGTTAACTGTAATATCTAACAGGGCAAATTAATGTATCTTCGAAATGTTTTGAGTATCAAGATAAACACTGACTCATGGAACACAAGCATGGATGGAAAATCCGGGCTGCTAGGCTGATAACAAAGGTTATATCTTCAAGTCAACGCACATACCAATGATGATGTCTTCCGCAGTAGCAGTCGAAACGTTTGGAATTTCCGGTTTCACTCGACCACGGCCCACTAGCTCGGAATTCGTTCTTTTTGTCGACTTCTTTACAACTCATTCGAAATTCTCAAATGTGATACTTTATCTTTCTCTAGCAGCGATGTTTTTATTCAAAGTAGCCCGAATAAAACGCCTGGTATATTTCAAGAAGAATTTGGAAATGGGTGTTTCGCGAACATTAGCGTAGCGTAATTTATGCCATGTAATTTATTGCATGAAATGTAAATGTACAACGCCGAGCAAAACTCATTCCATTAGCTATAAGCATTCATGTCATAAAGTTCTAACAACCTATCAACCAGATTTTATCAAACGGCAATTCGAGTGAATCTTCGTATAAACAGTTTTATTGAAGTAGAAACAGTATACCGAGTGTTTATGATTAGATGACTTATCGGTACAGGAAATGAAACAAAACTAATTCTTTAGTGTTTAACGAATTTTCAGGGATTTATTTAAGCAGTAAACACCATGAGAATTGAATACATATCCCACCACAATTCATAAAGTTCAGATGCTGGTTATATTTCAAATGTTGCGGTTTTAGAAATTTTATGAGGATATACAAGATAATTTTCACCTAAAATTCCGAAGTTTGAGGTAACTCTAATGAGGGCTACTTTCTTGCTGTCACACGATGGCAGTTTTACCTTTTCGTGAATCTCGACCTGTTAAAGAATGAAGTTGGACTTTCTCAAAAAAGAGGTTCTACAGTTTCAGCTTCTCGTTCTTTATATGTGATATGAACAGAAAAACCCATTTTTATTTCATCAATTCAATTTTCGTTATTGCTCTTACTTTTAGTGAGCAGAAGTAGAAAAATTTTGCCTCAGAACAATGATAAATTGGCATCTGCTCTGAGAGGGGTGAGTTTTTCTACCTTCGACAATTTAAAAAAAATGTATTGGAGGACTTTATACGAGTCAATAAAGGGCCAACATTTCAATCAACCCCGATGAGTTACTGAGTGAATTTAAAGTATTTTTCCAAAAAAAAATTCAATGCATCAGTTACTTGTGGTATTCAATGATTTCACTTATAAAAAAGTGCCGTCTTCAGAATTGAAAGAATCAAATATATCATGCAGTTCAGTCATTCCATTCGTTTTATTTCCTCGGCAGATATGGAAGGAGATTCGAAATGTGAAATATGTAAATGTTATTGATTAACCCTGAAAATATTCAATATAATGGTGTTCTATGTTATATTAGTCTGATGCGAATTCGTCATTATCCGTTTTTTCCCAATATGGCAGTCAAGTACGATCCATTTCTGAAGAACTGTTTGAACTCTCCAGGCATAACAATGTACGCTGATTCTTTGAGCTCACGTCTTTTTGCGTGTGGTTCGTTGGCAATAATTCTCATCTTGTTCCATTCCATCGTATCATTGGCGAATAGAATTGCCTCTTGGCACGAAAAATCATTGACATGAATCAGATATAGTAAGGGCCCTAGGATAGATTCTTGAGGTACTCCAATTGAACTGTCTGAAATATTTGATTTAGAATAATCCACTTTTACATAATGTTTTCTGTTACTCAATCAACTAATAAACCACTGGAGATGTGTTCCCCCTATGCCTGTGCTATACCTTTTAATTACTCTAAAAGTATAGAATGATCTACCAAGTCAAAGGCTTAAGTCCAGGAATATTCCAACACACTTGTTTCTATGATTAAAGTTTTTATGAAGAGTGTTCAAAAGTTCATTTGAAGCAGTTGCTGTTAAACATTTCTTGAAGCCGAATTGATGTTCGTGGAATCGGTTATACTTTTTAAAGAAATTGAGCGGTTTGCAACACATTTTCAAGAAGCTTGGATATGGAACTCATCTTTGTTACGGGTCTATAAGTTTTCAACTTTTGTTTTATCTCCTTAATTTAATATGGGTTTTATTTCAGCTTATCTAAAACTTCATGGAAAAACTCCATATATTAGTATTTCCAGTTATGGTACCTCAATGTGACTGATACATTGTTAAAAAAATCCATGCTGATGTTATCATGAGCAATGGAATATGTATTTCTATTGTTTTTTACAATATCCAAGAGTTTGTTTTCACAGACTGGTTGAAAAATATGGTTGAGTTAGTTTTCTTAATTTGTAAAGTTTCGCTGTCACAGTTCTTGATAAGTTATCAGGGATAGCGTTGAAGTGGCTATTGAAGTTATTACCTACTAATAAACCATCTGGGGTTGGAGTATCATCAATTTCCAGTTCTATGTGAGCAGAGTTCAGGCAGGTTCAAGACCAACAACAACTTATGCATATTAAAAACAACACGATAGAAGTTCAGTTTCAGAAAAATTGGGAGTGTAGAGAAATAGTTTCCAGAATGGAAAAATGAACTCCACATATGCCACTCATTTGATCACAGAAGGACATGAGTTCAATCATGAATTCAAGCCCTTCCATTTCCAGAAGAAAGGTTTAGAACTCAACCTGTTTTGAGTATGAAAATAAACAAATTCAAAAACTCTGAATATCACATGAATGAACAAACGGAATTGAATAATTCACCATTATGGAATCTTTTCATTTCTGCGTAGATGTTTCTCAGGTAAATTGTTTCAGGTAGAATTAGGAAGAAAGTAGGTAATATGTTGAAGTATAAAATAGTTTGTAATTCAGAAGTACCTTAGTTCAAACGCTTGAGGAAGCTATTGTCCATAAGTCGAATACATGGTGACTGAGAAAACGAGTAACCATCGCTATAATCAAATGTATTTTTGACCAAATCCGGACGTAATATCTTCCACCCATTACAAATCCGTGATGGAACTATGATGAAAACATTGCCTTGACTTTCAGATGAGATCATTGAGGTAATGTTCAAGTTTAAAGTCGAATACACTATTAAGTAGTGACAGAAAAATCCACAAATTTTTTCTAGAATGTATTCCTCAAAAATAAATTCGTTATCTAGGACACCCAATATTTTGACTGTTTTGCAAAATTGTGTCTAGACTGACCTGCTTGTTTCCAAATCAAACGTGCGAACTGAAATTCTCGAATATCTTTGTAACATTAGGATTTCATGGAGCTCATTTTATGATTTCTCGTTTGGTTTCGCAGGGCTTCCTTTATAGGGGTAATTGAGTTCAGAAATATTCTTCATTGTTTTCAATTAGAGCGAATAACCGTTTGCCTCACAGCAGCAGTTGAAGATTATAATTCGTTAGTATTAGAGTTTCTGAAGATATCCTTTTATTCCTTGAGATATTGATCCAAACTCTTTTTATTTTTGTTTTATCATCCATTCCAATCTAACTTCAAGAATAAATATTTCTTTTGTGAACAGCTAAGATACGTAGGGGAAAAATCCTAATTTGTTTTTCACGAACACTTCAGCAGAACCGATTCAGTAGAAAAAAATGATTAAATTTTTCTTTCAGGAGGATTTCATCAGTGCTACTTATTGAATATGTATGATACTCACAGAAACGGCAATTATTCAAACAGGATAATACTCAATATAGTTATTTTGGGAATGATCTCATCTACAATCTTTTGTTGTTTCAATGTATACTTCTGGGGCTCTCTGTATGAATTCGAAAGACAGTGTTTATTGAAAAACAATATTTTTTCCAGTTTATCAATTACTAAAAAAACTCCCTTGATGATCTGTATGTCTGTACCCGTTTGCATGCGTTGAAACGCCTTCTTTACAAACAAAAATA
The DNA here is from genome assembly GCA_015342045.1 of Leptinotarsa lineolata. Lineage (NCBI taxonomy): Eukaryota > Metazoa > Arthropoda > Insecta > Coleoptera > Chrysomelidae > Leptinotarsa > Leptinotarsa lineolata. The sequence continues at coordinate 6,179 of WOGR01006654.1, forward strand.
TGCACTTGATTTTCGGAAACAAAAAAGCCATTTGGCCTATACCCATGAGGGTATAATACCCTCGAATGCTATTTGAATCAGTGTTAAAGTATGTTTTTTGAATTTGAGTTCATCACCGATAAAAACTTTCAGATTCACAACCTGATTTACGACAGGCAAAAGTATCATCAATTTTTATGATCAGGTCACTGATTTCGACCTTGTGACTTTCCTTCCAAATACAATTACAGAGCGTTTGGAATTATTAACTTCTGGGGCATGTTTCTTCGATGCATTAACAAATTGATTCAAATCCCCATCAATGATGGTTTCGCTATGTTGTACAGAATCAGGGGTGAAAGAATAATACAACTGTGTATCGTGTATCGTCGGCATATGTATGATATTTGTGTTTTTTCAAACAGGTTGTCCAAAGGGAGGTGTAAATTATGTAGAGGATAGGTTCAAGGATTGAACTCTGTGAAATACCTGAAGAAATTTTCTTGAAATCTAATATGTGGTTATCCACTCTGACAATGTGTTATCTATGTGAAAGATATGAATCAAAAAATTTCAAAGAGAAAGTCCATTAAAATGTAATATAGATCGAAGTAGTTGATGATTCAAGGTATCAAAAGCTTTACTGAAGTCGATCAATATCAGGACAGTAATTTCGTTTTTATCCGATGCTGTGACGATATTATCTAATATGTTCAATAAAGCTGTAGCACAGCTATAGTTTGATCTGAAACCAGATTGCCTAACTGGAAGTACATTATTGTTGTGAAGGTGGTTCCTCAATTGTTGAGCAGTAGCATTTTCCGAAATTCTAGAAAGAAGTGGAAGCAGACTTATAGGATGCAAGTCCTTGAATTCCTTAAGTTCTTCAATTTTGGGTATTGGTATCACGATAGACTGCTTCCACATACTTGGAAAAACTTTCTTTTTTTTAACAAAAGTTGATAATATGTAAAATGACGGGTACCATAGATGGACAAAAGGTTTAAAAGAAAATTATCGAGATCATTTATTCCTTTTGATCTACTTTTGATATGTGACATGAAGGTTAAAAATTCATTTTTGGTAATCAATGTTAATTCAAGAAGTGATGTGATGGAATCATTCACATCATTACTGTAAAATTGTTCCAGATTTGGGTCAACCTTAATCGACCGTTGTTGCGAAGCAATAAAAAAATCATTCATGTTATTAGGATTACATAAATTGGAGGAAAGATTCTATATAGATTTTTTATTGTGAATATCGAATTTTTTTTAGTTTCGATCATTAATCTTCAGAGTTTTTATGGTTATCATTAGAGGCGATGTATTTGAGATAAGCCTTTTTTTCTCGCTCGATAGAATATTTAGTAAAGTTCCTTAGAGTTTTGTAATAATTCTAATCTTCAGCTTCACCAGTTTTTCTGAATTTATTTCTGGCTTTATCTCTTATTTTCATCATAAGCTTTACATTGTCCGCTATCCATGGTGTATAAGCTTTGGTAGAATTTTCTGTGACATATGGTGCATGATTATTGAACAACGTGTGGATTTGAAAACGAAAGAAACTGATTCTTCCATCAATATTTTCTGAAAGAAACATGGGATCCCAGCAAATAGATTCTCACTCATTCGTAAAATGAACATAGTTGAGATTTTTAAAATTACGGAAAGTTCGAGTAACAGGGTTGTATTTTACGATGATTTCAGGAGCATTACAATAAACTAGAATGAAACTAATAAAAAATTGGTGTAATGCAAATTTGTTGACTCTGAATATTTTGAAAACCAACCTAACAACATTCAAGTGGGATTTAGAACAAGTCACATTTGAGTCACAAACGATTATCTGTAAAGCTGCTACAAAATTTCTTGGCTTGCATATTGATAGCAGTTCAAAGTTTGAGACTCACATAACATCTCTCAGAAGAGAGTTATCTCCAGATTGTAATATTATTATTATTATATCCCACAAACTTGGACTTTTAGCCTCACTCACTGCCTACTACTCATTTTTGAGTCCCACTTACGGTATGGAATTCCATTCTGGGGTAATTGTAGCCAGGATCTTTTGCAAAGTATATTTGTGTCACAGAAACGAGCTCTGCGAATTATATTCAAAGTCAAGATGCGAGAATCATGTAGGCCTATCTTTTCCGGATAAAAAATAGTAACTCTATTAGAATTATTTATTCTAGAGACAGTCTATATGTCACATAAATAGGTTCGTGTATGCTCATGTAGAAAGGCACACTCGTCAGAAAAAGAAACTTGTTCTTTCGTTTCCCACTTCCACCCTGATGAAACAATCTTCGATTCACAGAAGCAAACAAATTTATAATCATTCAACCAAAGTGATAACAGACATAAATAATATAAAGCATTTTACAAAATATGTTGAGAAACTTCTCATAGAAAAATGCTTCTATACTCTAGTGGAATACTTGACATAGAACATTGTACTCATTCTTTAAAATATTCATTCATATACATATATACACCCTGTGCATCAATCATTTTCATTCACAACTAGGTCAACGACGTTTTGCTAATATCGCAAATATATTTATGCATAATATGTAACCTATATTGTTAATCAACGATTTGTTAATTGTACATTTGAATTAGTCTTTAATTTCAAGTCCGTCTTTATGAAGTAACCTTTACATGGCGATTCTGCCAACAAAAAAAATTGAAATGAGTACCACCAACTCAAAACGAAGTGAAGTTGCGAGAAGTGGTGTAGTTAACTCCAATTTCATTGTAGAAGAAGACGTGTTGAAAATTCCGAAGGATATAAGGGTGCTTATATACATTATTATGTTCCTTCTGCTAGTCTTAGTAGGACTACATCTTCGGAAGAGTTACCGGAGAGGGTTGAAACGCGACATATCTCGAAGTATGGTTCTAAGGTCGCAAGTTAATATCGCTAGCGCTCAACCAAGTCTCTAGACGTCAGATAGATAATATGGACCAGTATCAACCGAGTTGGAGATTCACAATCCCAGGAGAAACGAAAAGTGATGCTGCGCAACGCAACGCTGGAGCTGGTATGTGATTTCGTTTTTCTCGTACATTACGGGAAATTGCATTTATACCTATATGAAAAATTTATCGCATTTTGAAATAGGCTAGCCTGTGAGTTTGTATTGGAGAAAGTGATTTAAGGCTTGAATGATTTTCCTCTGTATCACTTGATAGATATTCAAAATGAGAATAATGTTGAGCTTTAATACTGACCGGAGATTTCTGACCTGAGAAAAATATCTTATTCTAAAAATCGATATCGAAATACTTATTGACAAATTTTACATTGAGATTTTTCGCTTCCGATATGGATAGTACTTATTGAGGATCTTACATTATCAACTTAAAATTTCTATATCAATCAAGAAGAACATTTGCTTCCACCTACTTTGATACTCTGACGTGCTGCTCTCTGCTTCTTCTCGAACGGAAACTTTTTTTCTATCGAGGGTGAGTTTCACTTATAAGAATAGTTAATGATTTTCTTGTCCTATAGTGAAGATACATATCAACCCTGCTCCCTCGTTACTGAGCTAATTTACTTAACCCTTTCGATTTGCTTAATGAAACAAGAGATGTTATCTTTCCTGATTTATCGGCGAGGAAGGTCAAGAGATAATATTACATAATTACATGAGAACAAAGCAAAAACAATTTACAAAGAAATAAGCAAACTTCTTCTTACTTCTACTTAAATTACACAAAACAGTTGGTGAGGAGTAAATTTAACTTTTAGTCGCTAACCTCGACTTCTCCCCAAAAGTACCCCAGAATGGCAACTCTAGAAAACTGATGAGATGATATTTAAAAGAACAAATAACTGACCGTCGGTGCATAGATAGATAGATAGATGAAAAATGATAGAAAGGTAGACTTACAAGCTTCACTCACTTTTGAATAGACAAAGAAACCAATGGGATAGAATCAACAAAAACTTGAAGGTAATAATATTTTTCCGAACACTCGATACAAAACAAAGGAAGTTCACTTGTTGAGAATCAAAATGCAACTTACTTGTTGAGAGTCAAAAATGCACCTTACTTGTTGAGAATCAAAAATGCAACTTACTTGTTGAGAACCAAAAATGCAACTTACTTGTTGAGAATCAAAAATACAACTTACTTGTTGAGAATCAAAAATGCAACTTACTTGTTGAGAATCAAAAATGCAACTAACTTTGTATTCGACTATTTTTTACATTACAACTATTTCTCCCTCTCAAGAAATTATATTTTCTCACTTTGAATTTATTATTGGTTGTCGGGTGCCACTAGCAATTTCGGACCAATCAGAAGGCTCGATCTAATTATCTATTCGTTTTGAGGGTGGGTGAAGCCCACAAAATCAAAATTGAAATTTCCACTTCTGTCGGGGGTTTAACTTGAGGATTCCGTCGAAAGGTGGCGATACTTGTATCCAAAATATGAAATAATGTGTCAATTTAGTTATTTACCGTAAAAAATGTGATCTGATAGAGATGCGTGCATTACTTTACATCATTTATAAAACTATGAACCTTCCTATAATCTGAGAACGGGTGATAGCCCCCTTACAGTTTATCTCTACGTGGGTAATTGTTTACTTTGGCTTATGAAATTTGCAAGAAAAGCTATCAAAAACTTGCAAGGTTTCGTCCAGAGAAAGAGATTGTTGTCATCTTGCCTTTTTGATTCTAATTACAATATTTGTTCTTTATTGAAAAATATTCGTTCAATTACCTAATGTCTTTCCCAATATTATTCAGAAAAACGGCTAGTTACTAACGCCGTCCAGATTGTAAACACATGGCCTATTTTCGTTGAAAGTCTATTTAGAATTTTGAAAAACTATCGATTACCAGTGGTATAATTTATGATGTCGCCAAAAGAGAGGAGTCCTTTCTTTTCTCAACAAGAAAAAGGTTTCGTTTCCAAGTAATTTATATTAGGCATTTATGATTATTGTCGTGAGTTTTACTATTCTCCGACCATTTATAAAAGTGCTATCTTAAGTTACTTCAGAAATATTATGTACCGGTTGTATTTTATGCTTTGTTACAGCATTGTTAGTATTTTTTTTAAACGAATATAGACTTTTGATATCAATTACAACTAGATTTCAAATTTTATAATAAAATGTCTTGTCGTAATATCTTTTTTAAAATCGACCAATATTGTTGTAATGCCAGGTTATTTGATTAGGGATTAGAAAATCATTTTAATTTTAATGTATGTCTTTCGATTAGGAATCGACCTTTACCAGGTTATCTGACATAAAAACAGTTATAAATGATTGATCTAAGAGAGTTTTGAAGACATTAGTGCCCAAATCAAGTGAAACGAGAAACGAAGTTATACAAAACTTTATCTATAATTATAATACATTTACTGGTATAGTAAACAAAATATTCTCGTCATGAGATGATGAACAACAACATTTAGTAGTCAAGTTATTCACATCCATTAGAGATAGGGTAGTAAGATCATTTCAAGTTTTACGTATTAATTATAAAATCCCTAGTTCTTGTCTTGAACCTATAAAACTCGCAATAAAAGACGAAACTGTTGAACTCGACTCAGAATATAGTGACGGCATTGAATAAGACAGTAATTCAGATCAAGACCTAACAACTGACAGATACCTAAAGGATTCAAAAATGACTACTTCAACTATCGATTTTTCAATTTAGTCAGTAAATTAGTATCCAATGAATTTGACGAAAATACAAACAAGTTACAGACGTTTTTAGACGCACTCTCACTCCTCGATGTAAATTCTACGGGTCATGAGGCAAACGCCGTGGCTTACGTAAAAACTGAACTTAGTGGTAGGGCTAGAGACTTGATTACCGACAATGACACGACTTTGCTTCAGATCAAACACAAACTTAAAAACGGTATAAAAACAAAAAGCTCGAAATCAGTTTCAAGGGATTTTATGCTGGCTTATTTCAGTCATCGAGTATAACTATTGATAATTGACGGAATCCCTTATTGCTTGGAGTATTTTTGTTATTCTCCTTGAAGTATTTTCATCATTGGTGAAACCAGTATCTACTCCAAATAAAATTTCAGATATCCGTGAAATATCATTCTCAAGCCACTTGTTGCTGCAGCGGGGTTATCTCACTAGGAGTTTTGGAAGGACAAGACAGATGAATTGAAGTTAAGCAGTGATTACTTGGTGACATTCAGGCCGTACCTTTCCAGGACAATTCCTCAGGTAAGCATTTATTTTGTATCTGATCCAATTTCTCTTTCGAAAAATAAATGCAAACTTGAGAAAATTTGTTTCTCTGGCCTGATTGGTTAACTGAGTACTACACTCATCAAATTTAATTCTTTTAATTTGTTTGAGATTGATCTGATAAATTTATTCCATCCATTAAGTACAAGATCAACCAGTTATCATTCTTTCTGGGTGTATGCACTTTGACTTGATCACTTATCTGGCATTCTTTTTGTGAGAAGGATTTGCCACCCTTCCTTGAATAACATCAATAAATATATATTTTTCTCAGTACCTTTAAAACATATTGACAAGCTATCAAAGATGGTTACCTATTGATATCTAATTTAGTATATCCTTCTGATATTTTATTGAATAGATTGTCAATTTTTTGGGGAAGAAAGTTTTTGGCTTTCTACTACTCCATCTTGATACAAAAAATGTGGAAATCTTCCAAAGAAAGGAAGGAAGATTCCCACATTTTTTGTATCAAGATGGAGTAGTAGAAAGCCAAAAACTTTCTTTCCCAAAAGAATAAACACTC
>WOGR01006655.1:0-12934 GCA_015342045.1 Leptinotarsa lineolata
CGGTCCCAGAACCTCCAGATGATTTGAATTCTGTTCAAACTGAAATGTTTTCTGATGTACTGTCAGATATAGATGAGCAAGATGATGAAGAGTTCCAATGTGCTACAGCAAATATAGAGCCTAAACTGTTTACCCAGATTGAGCTTAACGACTTAGTTAAGGATCTTGGGTTGACCAAAGAAAAAGCTGAATTGCTTGGTTCTAGACTAAAAGAAAAGAACTTGTTGGCAGTTGGAACTAGCATATGTGAAACCATCTAGTGAATCCTACATTACATTACTGTATCATTATTTCAAGTAACCTACTGTAAATAAAAACCATGATAGTGATTTAACATAGTGTTTCATTAATTCTACCATATACCATACAGATTTTAAATTATATAAAAAAGTCAATTTCTCAAGTGTTACAAAAAAAAACTAAGACCAGATTTGGATTCAGCACACAAAAATCTATGAAAATCAGCAGAAAACAAAACTACAAAGTGAATTAGAGACACTCATATGATTCAGCATAAATAATTGTGGAATCAATCAACGACCAAGGACATCAAGCACAGGACCGGACTGAGCGAGAGGGGCATAAAATATCTTAATAAAATTCAATATCTTTTTTTTATATTTCATAGTATTCGAAGACAACCAAGCAATTATCACACTTGATTGTCTATTGAGGGTCAAAGAAGAAAGATTCATCCAGTTATCCCTATTATGATATTACCTGATTTTTATAACAATTCAAACATATATTGAGTGATATACTGAATGAATTATTTACCGAACTATTCTACATATAAAATCTTGTTTTTAATGAACTTCAATGATAAAAGGCTAATACATTTTTTTCTGTTTCGGATACACTCTTTAACCCGAGGGAAAATTTCATAAATCTTGTGCTTGTGCTCACCATCTTTCAGTGAACACTGAAAAGTTTAAGAAAACGTATAATGGCTACAAATTTCTTCTATTAGGTTATTCATTAAATCTATTAGATAAATAAAAGAAGAAAGTACAGTAGAAACTCGATTATCCGGCCAATGATTACCAAATGTAGACTACCAAATATTGTATACAAATTATTCGTACAAACGTACCGCTTAGTAATTTCTTAATGAACATTGATTTTCGTTGATATGTATTACTAGTTGTTTTTTTATTAAACGTATAACATTACGTACTCATCGGCTCAAAACCCGATTTTCTTCAGACTTTCGATTATTCGAATGCCTAACATCAACAATTAATCCGGTTAATAGAGTTTCTACTGTAATACAAATTATGAAACAACAAAAAAATTCAATTGGCGCTTCGGGGCGACTTGATTGATTCCAGTGGCGCATTTGCTTTCACAGCTGCAGGAAAACCCGGAAAAACCTGCAGCACCACATCATCTGAAGATCTTGATCTGCCAATGTCCCCTCTTTCATAAAGTAAAATGTAGGGTCTCTCCAGGACTCCAATAAATTCATGATATCTTCAGAATATTTAGTGACACATTTACAAAGATGTGTAGAACGTGCAAAAAAGTTACTTTCAGACACAAATTGGATGAAAAAGCCTTTTTTACTTCCAGTCTGTGTCTGAAAGTTACTTCTTTGCATCATCTACCCATCTTTGTGAAGAGCTTCTTTCGAAACTAATTGCTTTCTTTCTTTCACTGGGAGACACCCAATTTTATATATCAACATGGCAGTTCGAAGGAGTATTAGCCAGAAAGTTCATTTGTATGACCTATTTTTATGAATGTTTCCGTTATGACCTCTGACAGACAAATTAGAAAACAGAAGTCCATCGGCACTCTTTATAATAGTTCGCCTCTCTGACATACGCTACTTTAATAGAACACTTCCGTGAAAGTACCTGCAAAATCTAAACATATAACCTTTGACATCTTGTGACATTCATGTGATCAATATTGCAGATGAAATATACTACACAATATAGCCCGACATACTTGTCCTCAGTTCTGAACTCCTGCTTTTGTTTTTCTCTCAGCATTTTAAATCAATTACTCTATATGAACGAAATTTGGAATCTATTGTGCATCCATCACGCATTATGAAAATTACACAAGGAATACTTTAGAGTATGATCCGAATTTAACCAAAAGCTAACCAACACTAACTGGAAGTTTTGACAGCGGTTGCCTGAGAAATTATGAGTGAGTGATAACTTTTGGAATGAGTACATTAAAGTGTCTACTTTGGAAATGAGTATTTATTTATAGCTTATTTGTCATTTCTGCCCATGAATAGAATTTTATTGGAAGAAAATTGATAGTTATGAGGTCCTTAATCGTGCTGTTCAAGTTGAGGATCCAAATTAAAACTCTACTAAAGTTGTCGATATCTGTACTGAAACAAATATTTCATATGTGTAATATAGATCCAAGTCTACATTTGATTATTCATAATTCGTATTTGGCATTCAATTACTGTATTTGTCGGTGACTTGGTTGACGTTTTGATGAACACGACAGCAGCATTTACTCTTCTGTTCAATCTGATTTTCTTAAAAATCTGTTTTTAAGTTTTTGGTTAGTTTTGGATCATACCATTAATAATGTGACGTTTCCAAAGATCAGAAATCGTACTATTATCAATTACAACAGAAAGTAACAGAAAAAACAAATTGATACATATCTTGAGAAAAAAAATCAATATATCATTTAGATACTGGAGATTATTTAAAGCAAACCTATTCAAGAACGATGAAAAATTCGAACGCAGCTAAGAAATTTGACTTTCAACAGACGACAGATCCAATAGCATGGTTTTAAAAGAAATAAAAAAGAAAGCAGTAAAAAATATTTTTTTCAATTCTTTCATCGGTGTAGTTGAAACTGAAACCGAAGAAAATACCTATTCGCGTTTATAATATATTTTTCTCGTAGTCCGTTGATTCGAGATAATGTAGAAATTTTATTTTATTTTTTTGTATCCTCTGTCAATGTTTTTTATACCCTATAAACTACGGTTGTGATTGATATCTTCATGCTGAAAATATAGCATTCTTGTGCCGGTTTTAGATATTGATAAAGAAATGGCAGACTCTGCTAGTGAATCAGATTCCAGTAGCATTGACGGAGGTCCCATCATGATGCCACCAAGCCCTATTACTAGAGAACAACTACAGAAACGCATTGAAAGCCTTCAGCAGCAAAATCGAGTTCTCAAAGTTGAGCTAGAAACATATAAGCTGAGGGTGAAATCATTACAAGAGGAAAATATGGATCTTCGAAAGGCATCTGTTATTATTGTAAGTGACAATTTCACTGTATTTAGAAATGGTTAAATTTTGTACCTTTCACTGCAGAAGAATTTTCAGTTGATCTCCACATTTTAGGATTGTGTAGATACTTTCTGTTAGATTGTTTCAAATATTTGTTTACGGACTTACAGTTTCAGGAAAAAGAATAGTGTGAGGTATCATGTTTTCTTTAGGCATTGGCATTATCTTTAAGCATTATCTTTAAGCATTGACAACTATGTTCATTGAGCTCATGTTCTGGATAGGTTATGCCATTAACTTTTTGAAGCACCTAAGGAGCATTATGGCTATTTGCCAGGCTGCACTCGGAATGCCGTGAAGAACTGAAGAAACTGACTGAACAGAATAAATTCTCTCTACTGGGTGTCTAGACATTCAGTGACCACAGAGAAGCTGATGAGTGTGTTATAAACAAATCATCAGCTTCATATATTGGCCCTGAACCAACTCTGGGGTTACTAAAGTTTATGGAATGGGACCAAATCAGGAAATTTTACTGGTAAAGAGTACTGGAGAAAGTTACCTGGGAGCGCACATGGGAGAAGCTTAGTAGAAGGGCTGTGTGAAAAAATAATGGAGCTGTAGAACTGCTTCAACACAGCAGGGATCGGCTCAGAATAATTACAGGGCTACTCACTGGACATTATCCATTCACTATGTAACACAATTTATATGGTATAAAAGCTCATCAGAAAATTCACTAAATTTTATGAGAAACATTTTTTTTGTATATCTCTTTGGTCATACAAATTAAGTGATGTGATACATTAAGGGGTTTTATTATTCATTTATGGGTTCAAAACCAATTTCAATATTATAAAAAATATACAAAATAAATGAATAAAAGGCATTATACAACAGTACAAAAATACAAATAAGAAACAATAGAAAACAATATAAAACTATAGTCGATGTTTGAAAATAACACAATAATCGGTGGTGTGTGGCGTATTGTGTGGCGCGTGTTGTATGGTTTGTGTAACACGTATGTGTGGTGTGCGTATCACGTGTTTGTGGTGTGTGTGTCTGTAGCGCGTGTATATTTGTAGTGTGAGTGTTTGTGACGTGTGTGTTTGTGTCTGTGTGCTGTGTGGCGTGTGCTATGTGTGCGTGGGGTGTGTTGTATGTGTGTGGCTTGTGTTTTGTGTGTGTGTGGCGTGTGTTGTTTGTGTGTATGGCGTGTATTGTGTGTGCGTGGTGTGTGTTGTATGTGTGTGTTAAGTGTGTGGCGTGTGTGTTTGTTGTGTGGCGCGTGTGTTGTGCGGCTTGTGTGTGTGTTTGTTGTGTGGCTTGTGTGTGTTTGTTGTGTGGCTTGTGTGTGTTTGTTGTGTGGCTTGTGTGTGTTTGTTGTGTGGCTTGTGTGTGTTTGTTGTGAGGCTTGTGTGTGTTTGTTGTGTGGCTCGTGTGTGTCTGTTGTGTGGCTCATGTGTTTGTTGTGTGGCTCGTGTGTATTTGTTGTGTGGCGTGTGTGTGTTTGTTGTGTGGTGTGTGTTGCGTATGTTTGTTGTGTGGTGTGACGTGTGTGTAGCGCGTGTGTGAGTGGGCGTGTATGTGAGTGGCGTGTGTATTTGTGGGCGCGTGTCTTTATGGGCGCGTGTGTGTGTGTGGGCGCATATGTGTGTAGGCGTGTGTGTGGCGTGTGTGAGTCGTCTAATCATCACTCACATGTCATTTTTTTAATAAATTTGTTTGTATAGCCTGTCAATTATTTATATAAACAATTTATCTTTATAGAACAGATGGCACCTTCACATTCATGGACTCTCTCTTCGCTAAAACTCGTTCTCTAAATACATTCATCAGCACTATCGTATAATTTGTTGTTGTTGTTGTGAAAGTTGACTACTCACTTTTTTCCAGCAAGCAAAGGCTGAACAAGAGGAAGAATTTATTTCGAACACTCTTCTGAAAAAAATCCAAGCGCTCAAAAAAGAAAAAGAGTCCCTTGCTCACCACTACGAGAGAGAAGAAGAATGTCTCACCAATGATCTGTCTCGAAAACTTACGCAGCTTCGTCAAGAAAAATGCCGCCTAGAGCAAACTTTAGAACAAGAACAAGAGTGTCTTGTTAATCGCCTCATGAGAAAAATTGAAAAACTTGAAGCAGAAACTCTAGCAAAACAGACTAACTTGGAACAACTTCGTAGAGAAAAAGTATGTAAGATGTTTGACTTGACTTTGCAGTGACTCGTGCTCTCAAATATGTCGATTGAGATTCAAATAAAAATGAGTCGAAGGCGAGTTTTGTTCGCAAATGTTTAGACCATGTTTTTGGTAGTAATATTGACTTTTATCTGAATTTATTGATCAAGATTATTTCTCAGGGTTAGTTGGGTAACAGGATCAATTTATTTAAACACTTGTTTTCTAGATAACGTTTCGAATTCAGGGCTCTATTTCAATGAATTTTCATAAACATACCTCCTACAAAAATTATATCTGTTATCGTTTAAATTTTACGAGGAATCATGAGTTTTTAATTGAATTACTCACTGAAAAGAGTTTATTCGTGCTATTAATTAGTCAGTTGTTTTGAACAAAGACAGTCAAATATAAAGATAGCGTCGAAGATAAAGAAAGATTAATGATTTTTTCATTAGATTTTTTTAGGAGCTGTATTCATTTTTATAAACATTATGATTTCATTTATAACTTATTCAGTTTGGAATTTAAAGTAATACAGTCCACTCATTACATCTGTTCTACAACTGAAAAAGTCTTAATCTATTACTCCTTACAGATACAGCTTTGTATAGTATTTCTGGCTGATGTATCATTCAATATATCGATTTTGTGAATGTTTCTCTATCTATTCTCTGGAATAGAATTCGTTTATTACTAATATTGAGGTCCAATTGAAACTTTTGATTCTTGTTTTTTCCCTTATCGATATATCATCCTGTGAATGTAATTACTGTTATTCACAGGTTGAATTGGAGAACACTTTGGAACAAGAACAGGAAGCTCTTGTGAACAAACTCTGGAAACGAATGGATAAGTTGGAAGCCGAGAAACGCATGCTTCAAATTAAACTCGATCAACCAGTGTCTGATCCGGCTAGCCCAAGAGATATCAACAATGGTGACACTGCTACCAACTTGAGTGCTCATATTCAAACTCTCCGCAGTGAAGTCAACAGGTTGCGCTCATTTTTAGAAACTAGTCAGCAGGAACATACTCAAAAAATGCAACGATTTGCCCAGGAGGAGCGAAATATTAAAGAAGAAAATTTGAGGTATCTGTTCATTAGTTGAGGCAGACCGTTTGCCTATTCCACAATTCATCATTAACAATGAACGTTTTTCTTAAGTCTTCATACAAACTGTTTCTTCGCTTAGATCTCTTTGATGAGCCTTGCTCCTTCATATAGCTCATATGCCTTAGCCTTGCTAATGCTTCGCATTCACATAACACGTGTAGTGTGGTTTTTTCTTCTTCCTGGCAGAACCTGCATGGGATTTCTTCCCCCAGGCCCATAATGCTCATATGTTTTATGAGCCGCCAATGCTCCGTTAGTAGCACTACCCTTACTACCTTGCGATTGTGGCTTAGCAGGTCTTCCGTGAATTTTGGCGAGGCTTCTTTCATAAACTGTTTTTTTCTTCTCTTATGAATTGATTTTATTCCACAGTGTACCAAGAAACTAAAAAGAACTAAAAGAATATTAAACTTGAGAAAGACAAACACAATAATTTTAAAAACAGCTCTTCAGATATATGTCCATATGGTATGCAGCAAAGGATGTCCATTCCAGGATATCTTTTGGATATCCTTGTCATGTCCAAGAATATTTCACTGATCATCTTTATTTTGAAAAATATCTTACTCAAGAAAGATGAACACATGAATTTTAAACAGCTCTATGTTTGTATTTTTTTGGATATCCCATTGAGGGATATCTTATGGATGTCCAAGAATATTCTGCTAAACATTTCCATTTTCAATATTAAAATAATTCCTAATTTCAACAGGACAAGCACATGGATATCTTATGGATATTCATAGAATATCCTTCGAAGGATATCCATTCCATGTCCATTAAGGGATATATTGTAGATGTCCAAGAATATTCTGTTAATCATTTCCATTTTCAATATTAAAATAATGCCTAACTTCAAAGGTCAGGCACATAGATTTTAAAAACAGCTCTTCAGGCGAACTATTGGAATTTTGAAATTTTTTATATATTTTTTGGATATCCATAGAATGTCCTTCGAAGAATATCCATTCCATGTCCATTGAGGGATATCTTATGGATATCCAAGAATATCCTGTTAATCCTTTCCGTTTTTAATATTAAAATAGTGCTTAACTTCAACAGGACAAGCACATTGATTTCAAAACCAGCTCTTCAGGCGAACTATTGGAATTTGAAATTTTTTTTATATATTTTTTTTGGTATCTTATGGATGTCCATAGAATATCCTTGTGGTCACGGTAGTGTAGAGGTTGGCACATCCGCCTTTCAAGCGAAAGACCGGGGTTAGATTCCTCGCCGGGCCACCGTGCTGGGTAATCGCACGTTAAAAGGTAAGGCCTCGTTAATCCATTGCTCGCATAAGTGTCGACTTCTGAGGGTTGACGTTCGTCAGCTGGTTAACGGAACGAACAATTTTAGAACAACAACAATTTAGAACAATATTCTTCGAAGGATGTCTATTCCATGTCCATTGAGGGATATATTATGGATGTCCAAGAATATCCCGCTAATCATTTACATTTTCAATACTAAAATAATGCCTAACTTCAAAAGGACAAGCACATTGATTTTAAAAACAGCTCTTCAGGCGAACTATTGGAATTTAAATTTTTTTTATATATTTTTTGATATATTATGGGTGTCCATAGAATATCCTTCGAAGGATGATGCCTAATTTCAACAGGACAAGCACATTGATTTTTGAAACAGCTCTTCAGACGAACAGTTGAAATTTTGTAATTTCTTTATATTTTTTTTGATATCCTGTGAATGTCCGGTGGATATCTTCTGAAGGATATTCATTCCATGTCCATTTAAGGATATCTTACGGATATCCATCGCATGTAAAAGGATATTCTGACTTGAATTGGATATTCATAGGATATCCAGTGTTGTTTGTACAGGACATAAAGTTGATTGCTAGTTAAATACTGCAAATATTGTTGTGTTGGGTATTTGATTGACATGATTGCTATCGTAGATTACAGAGAAAATTGCAATTGGAAGTTGAAAGGAGAGAAGCTCTCTGTCGACACCTTTCTGAAAGTGAGAGCTCTTTGGAAATGGAAGAAGAAAGACATTATAATGAACAAGTACTTGGAGCTATACAACAAACTGCTTCGCCAATACCGGCCTACGGTCCTTCGCCAAGTCAGAGTAGACCTCTCAGTCCAGGTGAGTGAAATTGGTCAATCTATCTGTAGGATCTATGGTAGAAGGTAATTTTGAAGACACCTGAATGCCAATATATAAAAACTTGAAAATAATGACCCTTAACTCTGACGTTCATAATTACTCTGTTGTGGCCAATACAGTCACGAAAAGGATAACTTGATTATTTTTCGAATACACTTCTAAACTAGTATTGATGACTTTTTCAATTCATTGCATGGGAAATCTTAAACCAATAATGCCTTGCACGATTGATGTTGCTACTGCCTATATATGTATTAGAGGTATTTGATTTTCTTACCGTCTATGACTTTGAAATATCCGTGCGTCGCTTCTACGGTAAGAAGCACTATTATTCGAATCAGAACTGAATACATTGACTCAACTACTACTTACCTTGTAGATAGTAAAATCCAACTGACTACTTCGCTAAAAGATTCATTAACAATAGTTAAATAAGCTAACTTAAATCGAAAATACAATATGACTGTACTATAACTAGGATCCGTATAGACGTGCGCCAGGTCGATCTTCAACAGTACACTGTTAGAAATCAATTGTGATATTTTCAAAGCGGTTAATAGGAGTATTGAAGCGTGAATTCGTAACCTGCGCCGGTATCGGTCATAGCCGGTAAGGAAAGAATGTGTATTAAAATGAGGTTGAAGGTTCAATATTTCATTGTATTGTATTTATTTTTATGGGCAAGAGTCGCATTTCAAGATAAAAATGGATGGTGCAGTAAAGAGGCCCTCTCTTAGGAAAATTGATCTACAGCTATCTTTAAATCCTAAATCAAATATCAATCTTGTCCTTTCTGCGCAAAAAAAAACTCTTGAGAACACCCCCAGGACTTGATATTGAAGCTGACGTGAAAGACATTAATTGTTTGAAGAGAACAAAATTGGATGTACTTCTAGTACCAACCGTTTTGTCCAGCCACATTTTCCACTCGAGCGCTCCGGAGTGCTGTTTCCCAATCATGCCCGGTTCTAAAGCTGATGCATAATGCAGTGCATAAAATTTCAGGTTCATCTATGCAAGTTCCTTCTCCCAGAGACTCGTTAGTGGTTGGTCCGCCTAGGTGCCATTCATGTGGTCAACTCATTAATCCTATCAATCCGGCTTGCGTGTCTTCAGTTCTACATCCAGTCGGAACGAGCAGCCCTCCAGCACCTCATCGTAGAACTAGCGATAGATTCATCAAGCCAGCAATCCCAGCTGTGCAACCAGCTAGTCCAATGGACACGTCTGTTAATAAAGATTGATATGGTAATCGTTTTTCGGTAGATCAGATTTATAATTTATACTGCGATGGCTAATAAATTTTCAGTTGGCTTTTTTCTCATTTACCACCGCGTTTCATAGGGTGTCTTAATTTTAACAGCTTTCTGCTCCACGGGGTTGTTTACACTTGAATGGAATATAGTAAGAAGGAATCCATGAAATAACGCTCAGTAGTATTCTTGGAGTAAAAGAAGGGTCTTCATTTCTGCTTAAATTTTCAGGGTAAATTTTATATTGTGAAATCTGAATTTAATGTAATGTTTCGCTAGGTATAATCGCCAAAGTGTCAAAATTGTAAGCGATACATTATTATGCATTAAAATGTATCATGTTATTTCTTATAATTAATCGACATGATTAAATATTTCTATTGTTCTTGTTAGATAAAACTTTGGAGATTCCAGTGGGAATACCAGTATGAATTCCACTCGACATCTAACAGATCTGAAGATTGACAATAGGCATGATGACAGATTTTGAAACTGTTCTTAAATGTTGGAAAATATTTCATAATCATAACGTATAAAATTTTTACCCAAAAAATAAAAGTTTAGTACAAAATTTATACGCTTTTATTCAAATGTTTGGAATTCGCGCCAAAACACTTGAAAGTGTCATGGCGTCGGGTGTGACGTCACGTTCGAGTAGACTTAATGTAAACACTTGAAGCTCTCCCATAAATTTGGTGGTAACTATTATTAAATATGACTTTAAAAGTGTATTGGTGGTCTACAGTACCTTAGTGTATTGATACATCAACAAAAACTCCGAACAAGTTATTTGTGGCTTGAACTTGCGGGACAAGATTCAACGGCAATATTGACCCGCAATCGGCTTTATTTTTTGTGAATATCGCCTTGACGTAAGTATTCGTCTAAATTTGTAGATTATAAACCAGTATCATCTTGGTCGAGGATTGAATTCGATAATAAACAAAACAGGTTAGCTTTCATCTCTCGTATCTTTCACCCTTGTTATATTCGCTTTAAGTGTGCAGATTGTCTTCGTGTCTTAACTGTACGTAACTTATTGCATCGTCGCCTTTATATGCCCTGGACGACCCAAAATGGTTAAATCAATGTGTGAGTACGTAGTTTTAGAAATACAATTTCAATAGCATAACCTGTGATATCGAACTACAACTATTTATCATTTGTTTTCGAAAGATTGTTATTGTACCCGCACGGAAGTGCCAAAGACTCTCCCAGCATCAACAAGTCGATTCTGGGCCTTCTTAAATCCAGGTTCCATGGCTCACTTTTGATTCAAGAATAGAACAAAAGGACACATTCACTGTAATCAATGATTAAGTTGTAAAGACAATCAGAAAAAAACTAGTGGCGGGTATTACTGTCGTATTATACAAGATTTCATATTCGTTTGTTTACTCTAACGTGACGTAACTCGCTCTGGTTGGCGTTCAAGGTATCATGGCGGCTTGCCGTATTTTTTTACTAAAACATTGCTTATCCGGTTTCCTCGTCGAGGTGGGAGGACGTGTAATTGGTTACGGTTGTTCTTATCGACGAGGGACGTGACTCACTGCACTTGAAGGCAAGCAAAAGGCAGTATTAGAGAGATAGTTTTAATGACTTTTACTTACTGTCATCATGCCTATTGTGGTGTTCCGACATATTTGAATAAAGAAATGAACTTTAGAATAAGAGCATTTCATCTTCATTCCAAAGTAAGAACAGGATGTTACTCTCTCAGTACCTGTTTGAATATGAATGCCAAAGTCCCCATAATGGCTGATACCAGAATATACCTTTCAAAATGCGTACTCTTTTGTGAGTATTCACTAGTTACATCTTGGATTGAGAGTGTAATATTGGTCTCTATCTTTGGACGTGGAGAAAAAAACAAGTGTAATATTCTATCAAATTTCTGCAAATTTACTGACTATGTTTATCTCGGCAGCTTTAATCTCGAGCGTAGGATTGAAAATCGGTCGCACAGTTTCATTCCACTTTCCAAGGGGATAAAAATGACAGGAATAAACATAGTTATAAAATCTATACAGTATGGCTATAAAATATTGATGAAAAATTGTTTGTTGTACTAGTAGGTTTAGGACCATATTTGGAAAATATTCGGAAACATTTCTTTCTGCTTCATAAGTATTGTTCGGTTATTTGTTATTTTATATTTGTATGTACTTTAATATTCTTCAAAATAAAATTTCATCATTACTATTATCACAGTTTCTTTTGTTTAGAGCTATTCGAATTAGTTGACACCAAAGCACAAAGGCAACTCACAAATATCATCAGTGAAAGCATTTGAAAGCTTGTGCGGAGAAAAATAATGTAGGCGTTCCACAGGGAAGCATAACTGGGCCTATTTAATTTGTTTTTATGAATATTTTAGAGAAGGTTAAAAATAATGATAAATTGTGCTTATATCAGCATACTGAAAAATAAAAGTTATTTTTATTTTAAATAAAAACAACATTATGAAACTAAACACAAGAGTAAGTATTCCAATTCAACAGGCAAACCACGAGAGAACAAAATCGCTTCTTTAAAAAGTTCGCTTTCAATTCAGAGACGAATTTTTACCAAGAAATCTGAACAAAACGAGGCTACTGTAAAAGCCAGTTTCAAAATCAGCCATATTTTGGCTAAAGCTAGTAAACGTTTTACCGACGGCTACTTTTCAATGCTATTAGTTTGTCCGCGAACACCGTAGCGCGTCGTACGGAAGATCTTGGAAATAACGTTAATCAGCTGAAACACGCATGCAAGGACTCTGAATGGTTCTTAATCGCTCTTGATGAGTCAACTGATGTCACCAACTCAGCCCAAGTCCGTTTATTTGTTCGTGGTGTAAATAGTGATTTTACAATCACAGAAGAGTTACCACTGATGGTGGGAAAAATTAGTTTGGCACAAAAACTGGAATAGTTGGTAGCCAAATTTGATTTCAATAATTTTTGTCACTCTCCGCTTGCAAATTAAGTTAATTGAATCGAGTAGGCTATGAAAGTTTGTTTATAAAAATAGAA